>JAHZMW010000867.1:0-13662 GCA_027743745.1 Alloscopus bannaensis | reverse complement strand
TGTGTACGCCTTTTATAGCTCTTTTTTCCATTCCGTAATACATACATTAGTCAAACTTGATATAAACTTGTATAAGCCTATAGTACACACTCATATATCATCCTTATACCGGATTTTTTTTCTCTTCGTTTCAACTCTCTGGCGGACACGCAACCATAAATTAGACTCCACATATCTTCCCTGCATTACCGCCATGTCTTGATATGCTAATGCCAACACGTCGAAATGGTAGGTGCTACTAGCACACCGCATTATCACCAATTTTTTATACGAGTACTTTTTCAGTGAAACTATAACAGGTCAAAATCATTGTATCGTATCTTGGCTCTAAAGTACGAGAGCACTCAAGTTCTCTTGAAAACACCCGAAATCGCTGTGTTGTAATGTATGTGTACATTTTTTTTATGGGAATAGCTTCTTCTTCTTCGATCCTGTCTTTTTTTCTTCACAACAGCGCAACTTATTTTGGAGCACGCCATCATCAGAAGAAAGCTGTCAGTTGCAAAAAAAACTTCTTTTGAACTTGATCCATTTACTCATGCACTCTCTTTGGAAATACACTGGATTTTCAACACAAAAAAGTGGAGACGACACAACACATAAAAAAAGGCAATACGGCACCACTTCCACTGTAATGGGGAAAACTTGTTCGATCATTTGTCGACGCGATATTTCTCTTTGACAGTGGATTCCTTTCTTTGCACCATTTACGCTGGACAAGTGATTGGAGACATAATAAATGAGTGACATTCACTGGAGTTGACTGGACACACAAAATGCTTCACACTCACAAACCCATGAATATTACATATATAAACAAACTCTTTTCCAGCACATTTTTCTCCACGTTTCCAGAGCCAATGATGCTCGTGATGATACTAATGGCGGAAGAGCGATGGTCCAGAAAGATTTTCACATTTAGATGAGATCTTTATCACAACTGTCCCTTGTTAACATGAGAGGACCCTTGTAGTCAACACGATCGAAGCCTTTTTCTCCAGAACTTGTTTATGGTGACACTTGACACTTTTTCCTTCGGCTTAGTAGTCCTAGACAAGCTGGAGACTTGGCAAGGAGAGGGCCTTGGAGTCCTTAATGAATGGCGTTTTTCATGGTTTTCTGACCAGAGCTTCGCGTGTGCGAAAACCGAAGATGTTTTCGGAGCTCCTCCGTTCTCCTCCAGTGGAGGACAATGTTTGATGACGACCCTGATGATGACGACAAGGAACTGACTGACTTGACTGACTAGGACCGAAGACGACGAGCGAATGAATAAAAAAGCATCCATATAAACTTGGTGTGGGATACAGAAAAAAACAGTTTTTTTTTTATTTTCAGTAAAAAAAATAGGAGGAATGATCAGTCCGGAGTGTTGGGCAAGTTTGCAGTTTTTGTCGACTCAGACTGTGGCTATATATGGGTTTGAGGGACCCCCTGTCTATATGCTAAGCTATTATCGCAGCATGGCATTTTTTTGTTGTCTCAAAAGAACTCGCGTGGGGGGTCATACCCCCCTACATGGTCTCTTACTCTGAGAGATTCGCACTGAGAAAATCCTCAGCACAGTAGTTGGTATTATCAAAAAAAATATATGTAAGATATCCCCGAAAAAAATAACGAAACCAATGCAACCTCATCAAGAAGCATCATCAGTTCATATCGTCATCATCAGCAAACAATTGAGGCAGGCAACAGCGTGTGATCTCACCGAAATAATCCTCACTTTTTATATACTCTTATTTTTTAAAGAGCAAAACCGTCCAACTTCGTCTTCGTTGTCGTCTTCCAAAACATATATTCTCCAAAGAGTATATATAAAAAATTTGATGTAACTCGGATCTCTATTCAGACAAGTCAGTCACCAGCCGAGTTCTC
The DNA here is from genome assembly GCA_027743745.1 of Alloscopus bannaensis. NCBI lineage: Eukaryota > Metazoa > Arthropoda > Collembola > Entomobryomorpha > Entomobryidae > Alloscopus > Alloscopus bannaensis. The sequence goes on along the minus strand of JAHZMW010000867.1, from coordinate 11,787 downwards.
AGCAGAAACCGCAGGTCCGCATCGCACCACGACGATCAGGAGGGAGTCCAAAAAAAATCTTGCATTCAATCCAAGTGTGCATCATGCATTGACCCAAAATGCACGGGAGATTGTTCAGTAATCAAGCGTGAACGAGTATAACTGACGAAAACATACATATATATCCTTTCGCTGGATTTAATGAGTAAAAAATGTACAGGTACGTATTACATACTCATCTTTAAATACAAGTTTCTATCTTTGTGACACTTTTCAACAGTTTCTGTGTCTCCAAATATATGCTCTCTGTTACATAATGTTGTGTAAAAGCAGCCGTTAGCTTTTCCCAACTCATTTTGGACAACCTTGAATGTGAAGCTTGATACAAACCAAATTTTAACCGCAGGTCCGCATCGCACCACGACGATCAGGAGGGAGTCCAAAAAAAAATCTTGCATTCAATCCAAGTGTGCATCATGCATTGACCCAAAATGCACGGGAGATTGTTCAGTAATCAAGCGTGAACGAGTATAACTGACGAAAACATACATATATATATTCCTTTCGCTGGATTTAATGAGTAAAAAAATGTACAGGTACGTATTACATACTCATCTTCAAATACAAGTTTCTATCTTTGTGACACTTTCAACAGTTCTGTGTCTCCAAATAGATGCTCTCTGTTACATAATGTTGTGTAAAAGCAGCCGTTAGCTTTTCCCAACGCATTTTGGACAACCTTGAATGTGAAGCTTGATACAAACCAAATTTATCCAGAGAAAAATGAAGGTGAAGGAAAAGACGCTGGGAAAAGTGCAGCAATGCGTGTGTGTGTGCAACGGGATATTATTATGCGTATAAAGAAATTTTTAGTATTTTATGTATATGTATATCTATATGGAAGCTTCACCATCACAATTTTCTTCCTGTTCTTGATTTTATTCGCTTCAGGAGGGGGTACGCTCCCCTACCGTGTTCATCCATTCCAATGAAAATCCTCTCACGTCCTTTGCATTCACAATTCACATCAACCCCGAAAAAAAAAACCAACTCTGTAGGACTCCCTTTTTTCCATTGAGACGCTCGGAAATAAAAATGTGTGTGCGTACGTCTACCAGAGTTTCATCTCAAAAAACATATGGCAAAGTTTCGTAATGTTACTCGAATAATATGCGAACGCATAATAATAATAACAGTGCTCAAAATGCGGTGGGGAATGCACTTTTTTATTGTGCATTTTATAAGGTCTCGGTCGTTCATCGTGATTGTCACAATGTAACGCAATGTGATGGGGCCACATTCGTATTTATTTTGTGACGAGAAACTAGTTTACATAATGTTATGTATATCACTCTATATATAAAAGACACACTTTGACCAAAATAGGAAGGTTTGTTCGAATGGTTGAAATCTCAATTTGAATGAGATCACAAAAATATACACAGAGTCCTTCTGCTGATGATACATTGTGAGGGTTGAGAATAAAATGTTGGCTAAATAGAGGGAGACTGGAGACATTGTGATTAGAGAAAAACTGTTTCATTCTCTCCGCACGTTGAGCCGGTAATCCAGACCTGTCATTTGCAGCTATATTGCACATCCCTGGAAAAGTTATGCTTTATTATTACTACGTGAGTCACAGTCGTAAACTCGGACTATTAACGATCTCCACTTTTGTTTCTGCTTTTTCTACTTTTGTCTTCCGCTCACTTTCCTCTGTGTCTACCTTGTCAAGAGCAGAACTGTACAGGGAAAAACTCCGGAAATCTATTAATTTTCAGTGGAATTGGAGGCTGAAAATGTGTGGCATATGTTCAGATTTCCCCGTGAAACATTTGGGGAGCTTTTTACTTTCCAGTTTTGACGTCAATGCTGTAGGTAAATGATGTAACTCGAGGAGTCTATAAAGTGGAAACGTTTTTCAGTTTGAGTTTGAAGACAACAATATTGTGCTGAAAATCGTTTGTTTTTCAACCTATTTAGCGCGATGACTTGCACAATTTTTAGAGTGAAAAGGTTTTATATTTTTTGAAAGATGTGGACGGTTTACATTTGAGATGGATGGTATAATAATGATAGTTGCTAACGATGATGATTATGCAAGTTTCGCGAGTCGGAAAAAAACGAAGAGAGGGAGAGTGAAAAAAAAATGGAAAAAAGGTAAGAGAGGTTTGTTTGACTCTGAAAGGTTATAGATGGATGAGTTTGAATAAAGTATGATGACCGTGGACTTGTGTGAAGGGTTCGTGTTTTTATTGGAACTTTATGAGAAGCTCTAAACATGTGAAATTGACAGAGGAAAAAACGGGCACAAAAAGTGTTGATACTTCAAAGCATTATTTATGCGAGTTTGAAATGAAAATGAGTAATCTTTTTGAGTACGCATGTCACAACTTTTAGCAATAAATGGAGTTTTGAATTCACTTCAGAATTGAAAAAAATCTTAAAATCCTTCTCGGAACTTACGAGCCAATGAGCTTCTCTGGAAGAGGTGAGTTTTCAGGTACTTGGAAAAGTAAAGTATCAAAAATTCTGTTCAAGATGACAAGATTCCATCCGAATACCGTCATCCTTTTCTGATCTCAAAGCAACAAAATTTGCAGCTCACACTAATCGTGATCTTTGGATGATATCTTGTTGTATATATCCGTCTTGAAATCGTGGCTTCTCTTGAAAGGTTTTTTTAGAAGAAAAAATACCAAGACATGACCGCAGCCTATAAGTACCTGTGCCATGGATTAGCTGTAAGTATGCTATTTTACAGTATGTGATCGTTGGTGCATTTTATATATTGTTGGTGCATAAGTTATAATTTGTCGTTAATTAGTTTGCTTGTATTTTAACAAAATTGGAATGTAGAGTGGAAAAGGATATTGCGAAATAAGGAATTGATTGTGCCCCTGTTTTATTGGTGTTTTTAAGGTTGAAATTTGCTAATTTGGGTGGTTGGTGTATGCGACCAAGTTTACTTGAAAAAAAAAAATCCTTTATTTCATCTTCTTAGGTTTGCCTCAGCTAATTCAGTTAGTCGTAAAGAACTATTTTGAAAATTCAGTTTTATACTTATACAACATACAAAAGCATTTTGACTCTTGTGATCCAACATGTCTTAGTCTGCTAAATCATCAACAATTTGCAATCTCTGATGAAATACTTGATGACGAAAAGAACCAGACGAGTTTTTGTCAAGCTATTACTTTCCGTTTGAAGTATTCATTCTCTCAGCCTTCCTCCGTTATTTTTGGTTCAAGATGCAAATCTCTTTCGTCGTATTTTGAATCAACCATCCACTTTGCTTCTACTAACTCTCGAGAAGCTGGAAAAGAGTGTCCTGGTGGAATTAAAAGCGGGATTTGTGGCACAGTGATTCAAATCATAAAATCAGAGAAAAGTTGGCGAAAATTTGTAAATTATCGAGATTTGTCAAACTGTCGGCTATCCAGTGCTTCAGAGTGATGCTAAGAGGAAAACAGAGATGCGATTATTTGTCCATTTTTCAGAATTGCAAACGTTCACATAAAAAACCGTAGCAAACAAAGCAGTGATTCGTTTGTCGCAAAGAGTGAATGTTGCCTCCGACACAACTTTGCTTCACATCTCGCATACTTTCGTCAAGTATTGAGAAAGGCATTTCACTACTTCTTTCATGATAAATAAATGTGTATTTGAGAGACGACTGTGAAGCTTCATCATCTCGTCTCTTCCCGTCCATTTCATCATCAATCCACTCTTATGAGATACGAGCTCATCCTCTTTAAAACTGACTTCGCATTTCGAAGAGTTCCTCTACATGTGTAGGTGAGCCCAAGATGAAGAAGAAATGAAGCCTTTTTTATCCAGGAGACAAGGTAACAATGAAAAAAATATCCTGAAAGACGTCTCATGCTGTGACTCCCTGCTGCCATTTGAAAACGAATTTTTTCCACGCATGTACACATATACAACATATACATCCATCTATATATACGCAACATCCACTTCCACCTCGTAAAAAAGCTAGAAAAAGTTAAAAGTGCAATCTGTACGTGCATTAAGCAATATGTAGGATGCCTTTCTATTAAAATGTAATCTCCGTTAGTAAAACTCGCTTGCTCACGTACATCATTTTTTATATGGGTAAAAAATTTATATATTCCTTATGTATCCTTTTGTGTATGTATTAAGTGCGCTGCAGTTTCATTGCATTTTTTAACTGTTTTCCTAACAAACACATAAACAAGAAATGAGCGCATATACATAAAAAGAAGCTTAAAAAGTATGAAGTGCAACATCTTCAACGAGAAATGATGGATGGCTTATTACATTTTAGAGCAGGGAGACAGATGAATCATTAAAGGAACTCTAGAAAATGTAATACATTCGTGTATTTCTCTCCTGCTGGTAAAATGCATACTAATATTTCGAGCAGTAATTAGAAATAGCCGATGGGTCAATAAAAACTAAATCTGAATGTATCATAATTCACATCTCACTACATCGACCTCCGTAGCAAAATTATTCGCAGCAACATTTTCATGTCAGGATCGAGCATCAATTCAATCAATCCTTTTTGGTCATGTAATCTGCTAATGAAACTCTGCAAACTTTAGTTTTTTTATCTGACTGAATCTCGAATCATTGTGATTGTCCCTCATCTATCACCCACAAATGGCGCATGTAAAGAAGTCACTTGTGTCTTCAAAAAAAATCCTGCATTTTATAAGTCTTCAGTGTGTGGACACCATACATATGTCATTGGTTGGAGGAGTTGAGCTAAAAGAGATTCTTGATATGAGTCGGAGTCTTCAGACGTTTATGAGGATGCCTACCGCTGTGACCGACGACATTTGACAATGACATTGAGGAAAGATGCTCATTTGAAGATCATTACTGTTGTTCACAGAAGAGGTATGCTTGTATCAAGTTTTTGCAAAATCCTTCAGTTTGATGAAGAGTTTAAGAAATTTTCTTGTTTGAACAGTTTTAACCGGCGGTTCATACCAAATGGTCAATAAACTTGAGTTAGATATTTAAGATATTTTAAACTCTACAATTTCCTTCAATTCTAATTCTTTGTATAGCTAAATTCCTTGGAAAATTAGTTGAACCATATCCCTTACTCGTGAATCGAGGCTTGTGTGAGCTCCAAAAGGCAGGAAGTACGATTGTCTTTTAATGCAAGTGTACAACATTGTCGAGAGTGAGAAACCAGGAACTTTCCACCACTCTCTCCTATTTTTTTTATCGGATTTCTCCTCCTCTCTTTTCTATAGCTTTCATCGTCCGGAAAATGTGTTCTCGCTTCTCTGACTTTGGATGATTTTCTGGGGCGGCTCACGACGACTCTAAGTTTACATTTGGAGAAAGCGAGGAGTGTGACTTGTTTTTCATATACAACATTACCGATATATTATAAACATACTGAATTTTGGGGGAGAGACTAAAGAGTGAGGTTGGGGAGCAAAAAGCTTCGGTTTTCCCTTTTTCTTCGCTTTTCCTTCCTAGATGCTCATTCATTGTTGTAATTTATGTTTTATGGGCGCGCTCATGTTATGCATGGTAATCACACAAGCATAAGGTCTGGGATATACCCAAAATGCTGAGATCCCTTCTTTCGCAGAGAAAGTTCGTTGTGTCCTTCGTAGAAAGCGGAATAAACTCTGATTCAGCCAAAACTTCGGCTCACAAAGCACACAGAAGGGGAAAGCGACTTTTTGGAGGGGAATGAATGTAGCCTGGCTTTACCTCAAACTTTTCCAGAGAGGGAATTCGGGGATTAAAGAAAACTCAATAAATACAGAAATATCAACACACAACTTATACTTATATATACGCAGAAGATAAGTTGAGTACATATACAGAGCTGTGGAGAGACAACAAAAGTGTGGTGGTGATGACGGGAGGGAAGCCGGTTTTGACAATTCCAATTGCATGGGCGTGGCTCCGCTTGTCACTCGCAAAAATTGTCGCTTCTCCTCAAGAAAGCCACGAGTATCCACTAGACACCATTACACAATATGTGAAGCAATCTCGACGTGGATGTAACAATGATTTTTTCAACACGCGTTTCGAGATGGCACGAGCTCATTCTCCGTAAAACATTAATGAAGACCTCAGTCCCAGTGTGTTTTTCGCCATTACACAATACGTGAAGCAATCTCGACGTGGATGTAACAATGATTTTTTCAACACGCGTTTCGAGATGGCACGAGCTCATTCTCCGTAAAACATTAATGAAGACCTCAGTCCCAGTGTGTTTTAATATTAAAGTCACAAACTTCCCTTCTCATTTCGATTCCTTTTAGAAACCGGTCTATAATTATCTTAAATTTTCAAAGAGTTTAAACGTGTACACCTGAGTACACCTGTATTGATCCATTTTCTTTTGTGGTTTGTCTTCCTCCTTTTCTATTGTGTCGGCTTCTTCTTGTATTGTTTGTTCGCTCATTACTTCTACCTTGTCATCATCATCACACCATCACTCACTCAGTTTCTTTAGACTCGGAGGCAATTTAAAAGTGCGTTTTTAGCCTTTCCAATTATGTCATGACTCAAATCGGCGAACTAGTTGAGACAGACACCCTTTGCAAATGACAAAGATAAATGTGAGTCCTCACAAGTGTGACGGATTAAGGTTGAGATCCCCTTTGTTTTTAGATGATGATGGTGTGAGGAAAGGTATTTTTAATGGATCCAATCAAAAGGCTTTATTCAGTCTTCCGTGTGAGGAACGGTTATTATTAGTATCTTTTTAAAAAGAAGAGACGTGTCCAAATTTGCAAATTTCAATACATCGTTTTTGGGAGGAAGGGATTTAGAAGTTAATTTAAAATCGGTGTAAATGGATACTTCGTATAGATTCTTGCTTGATTACGTATCGGTCTAAATATCTCAAACTTGAGGCTAAAAAGATAGTTACGGACTGCAAGATAAAGTCTGCAGGCAGATAAATTTCATGTTAAACGTCCGTGTAATAATTGGCAGTACAATTTTGAGTTTTGCATATTTTCCGCAGGATATTCTCAAAACAAGAATCTCAAAGAAATGAAGTATTTTTTCCCCTAATTTATTTGTCAATACGCCTGAAGAACTCTATTAACTTCTTTAACAAAAACATAAAAGCCATTTTCCTTCTCTTCGACACGAATTACATCAACTCCAAAGCATTGTGTGAGGAGCTTTGAAAATTGCAAAAAAAGAAATGCGTACTCACCTCCAACATATTTTTTTTTGACTCGGCTCTCAGAGTGAAATCACGTTGAGCATTTACATGATTACACCTTTTTCGCCTGTGGTGTAATCGTGTAAAAAACTCCCGAGCTCAACAAAATGGGCAAGACGAATGAGGAATGAAGATGAGAAAAGAAGGCTGTCCAACTCCATAAAAGAAGGGTTGTATCTTTTTAATGACGAGGATGAGCCCTCATCAACCGGAGTATACACCATTTTTTATGCATGTATATTTATATATGTTGGCCATCCTAGCAAAAAAAGAAGTCCATGCTCATCAGTCATCGAAACATGCGAAGGTGTACTACGTTCTCCATAATATGATGATGGTAATCATGAAGGTAATGACGACGGGAAAGTAAAAAAGCATTACTTTTTAAGGAACACACCAAGAAATGTTAAAAGCAGTCAGAGAAACGAGTAAAAGAGCAAATGTAATGTGTAAGTGGGTAGAACAAAACTCATTGGGTAATAAACTTCCCATTTAGCACGTCTAAACACTCTTTTTCTACGCATACTAATAGCCGAAAGTGTTCTCCACTCCTCCGGTTACAATATCACGCATTCATGCATACAAATTTTAGACAAAAAAGTAAGTTTCAAAAAGCTCATTAAACAATAACACTTTTGCTCCTTGTACTTAGCATTCTATATATTAAAAAAACTCATGTAGTACCAATGTGAGCTCTTGTATCTTGAGTATATTTTTGGTATTATTATTATTAGCTGGTTCTTTCGAGTTGTATTTAAATACAAAAGAGCTTCAACACTTTTAATATCTTTTTCAGGTGAAAACATAATGCAAATGTTAGAAAATAGGGTTTAAGAACAAGTGTGTGCTTACACCAGTTTTCCACCGAATTTTTCTATTGTTTGTCTCTTTTCTCGAGTGTTGGCTCAAACACAAAGTGATATGGTATTATTATCATATTCACGGACAGACAGGTAATAATAATTATCTTCATCATCAGAGACAGGAGATCTCTTGAAAAAGTACTAAAAACTATGCACGACCACTTTTTTTCCTAACGAAATACAAGATTCAAAGGAACACCACATCATCCTCACCACCATCATCATAGTTTTTTTTATATATGGTTTTTATATATATGAGCACATTTTGGCTTGACAGTTTGCATGCATCAAACCAGTAGAAAAGACGAGATTCATCCGTTTTATTAGTCTTCTTTATGAAGACGTGGGTTTCATCTTCGAAAATGCTGGGCATTATGCAAACAAGCTCGGAATGACGCTTCCCTCACGTTTCCAGCTATTAATGATCACTGAGGTAGAAAAATTCTGCAGTTTTTTATGGTGTCCTGGAAAAAGTACAAGAGCAAATAGAAGGTGTGCAATGGAAGATATTAAAAACAAGTTTAAGACGATGAGAGCTACAGCAGCGTGCTCTCACTCAAGAGGAGTCTCTGGTGCTTGTACCACTTCACCACGACTGCTTCGAAGAAGTGGCTGGAGTAAGTGAGGATAAAAAAAGGGTATTTTTATTGACACCTTCGTTGTAGTTCGCCGAGTTGGGGATAGAGCTCGGTGGAAACCCTTTCTCACCTTTCCGCTTCACGAACTGGCTCAAAAGAGAATGGAAGCTCACATTGAGGCATTCAAAACTCTTCAATGCTTACAAGATGTGCGTAGTTACATATTGTTGATAGAATGGTTGAGATTGTAAGTGTAAAAACCAAAAGCAAGCATGTAATGGTTAAGCGAGTGATGTGGTATGCTTGATATGTTGTGCCATGTGCGTTTTACGCTTTTGCAGACTAAAATGCGGATTTCGCAAATACGCTTGTACTGTGCTGAAGAAGAAATACTCAGCTAATTTAATAGAGTTCTTCCTTTGTTAGAGATTTGAGCTTGTTTGATTGGAGTTGTTTAATTTGGAAGTGATACACATTTACTCTTCAATTAAAACGTGATACTTAAGAGATGAAGGTTTGCAATAAAGTAGCAATTTTATAATATTTTGCAGCAAACCTATAAAAATATTTACAATGTCGCTCGGAATTTAAAGTGAGTAAAAAAATGTAAGAAATGTGTAATTTGTTGTTGTAGCCGGTAACACACACTTTCAGTATACAAACAATGGAAACACTCATATTACAATATTAACTTTACAAGAGCACACACACCTCTCAACTTTATTTTCTAAACAAAGTCTCAAAAAAATATACACAATCTCTTCTCTTCAGCATTCCTCTCAAAACCATATTCACTTCTTACACTTCATTTTTCATTCCACCTGAGCAATCTATATGCTCACATAAGCCCATCATCACCACAAGGTCCGACACCCAAAGTATTTTATTATCCAAGATTATAGGACAACACGTATACTTGAGTGGGAACAAACACATATTCTCTCCCTTTTTTCTTCGACATGGTCGAGAGAAAAAAAATCCTGTCAATTTACAAACTGAGTTATTTGCTAATTTCTCCATCCTCTTGACTCACCCTGTCTCTCTCCCAAGAAAATAATGCTTGAACAAAATAAAAAAATGCCGATGAATAAAGAAAAATTCAGTTTTGACTTTACTCCTTCATTCTCAAACAACATATTGTGTGCGGAACATACGGTTCCTCTCTGTTTATACGTGGGCTTTCAGGAATCAATATATGAATAAAATAAAAATCATCTTAAGGATGATGAGCAGAAGTGAGGCAATGTTATGTATGCATATATATGCAGTATTTATGTGATATATTATACATGTAGTTATAAGCGGCTGGTTCCCGTCAAGAAATCCCTTTTAACAAGCCACATCATAAGATTCATACTCGCAGCCAAATTAGCCGTTCTTGAGAAGGATTGAGTCACTCTTTCTTCGGTGGAGAGTTGGGATGAAGTTGGGTGAGCATCTGAAGCATGTGTGCCCACTCAAAGGAATTGTTGTCAATTCCTTTGTGTCACTGGTGAGTTTTTTTCGAGGGTAGTTAGAAAAGACACCCTTTATTACAAACCACAATGAGGGCTGGATAACCAAAGATTTTGCTAATTTTTTACCAATATTTTTTATCCATGATGCCAATGCGCAAATCACCTATGATTGCAAAATTATTAATCTCCGCTTTTTAAAAGATATTGGCTTGGAAAGTGACGGAATTACGGGCACACTTTTGAATACACGAACGAAATGGACTGCTCTTTTAAATAGCGGCAAGTGGAGCATGCTCATTCCTGAGTTTCTCTCTGCAATGTGAGGAATGTGACTATATCATCATTCCATGACTTGCCTAACATTCATTTGCTCTCCCCATCGTCTGTCTTGACTCATTCAATTTGAGAAAATAATAGTTTTGAAATGAGCCTCATGGACAATTGTTACATTATTGTGGATACCTCTCTCTGGTATTTTTTTTAAAGATCAACTTCTTCAAGAAGAATCGGCTCATCAACTACGGCACAAGGTGGTTGTCTCTTTTTTGAATTGCAACGTTAAAAAAAATGATGCACAGACCAAAAGTGAGGTGAAGACTCAAGACATGCCAACAGTGTTTAAAGACACGTTACAGAAAGTAAAAAGATATTTGAAGAAGACTCCTTGTACATTGGATGATAGACGCATTGTTTGTTGATGTGTTGTGATCATTTGGTTTTTCACGATAATGATGATGATTCGGCAGCATTGCATTCATCGATTCATCAGCCCGAGTAAACAATCCTTCACAGAAAATTGTAACAAGTTGTACCCCAACTCTTGTGGCATTTGCATACATAAAAAAAATCAATACCTACCCCACATTTAGAACAGTCTCTCAGCATTGATGCACTCATAATTTTGTAACCTTTAAAATTAGCCGTGTCAAGAATAACTTACACAATACGAGTCCCCTAATGAAGAAGAATGCGACATTGGAATGCATTTTTGATCAATGGGAAATCGGTAGTGATTTTTAGATTTACATTGAACAACACACCCTTCAACTCGCTTGGCGCCTTCGTCACATTTTTTATATATGCCATTTGCGACTAGAATAATCGTTTCGATACATTTTTGAGTGAGATAAGGAAACTAGTGTAACATCACGCTTGAATGTTTGCTTAGGTATTCAATTCATCTTTTAAATCCAAAGATTATTCAAAGCTTGTGCCAGATCAAATATTTTTTATGTAAGTGTTCCGAACAATGGGCATAAAACAAAGAGACACGTCTAATCGCATTGTTGTTGTCAGTGTATCAATCATCTTTTGTCATTTGTCCCATTTATTGTCTCTGTTCATCTGATGCGATCATTTTTCTTCTCTGATTAATGGCATTTGCGCCTTCCGCTGACTATATTGACTGCTCAAGGGACGCGAAGACGAAATATTGACAATTTTATAGGTACACACTTTAAGGGTGTGTTTTCAGTCATGGATAACCATTTTGGAGTTTATTCCTTTTCACTTTAAATAAAAAACTATGTCTAACCATTCACTCTCAAAATTAGAGCCATATTTTTCTCTACGCACTCAAATTTTCACCATTTCATATGCGTCCCTCAAAAAACGCCTGGTTTACCCAAAAAAAAATCTGATTGACATCTGAAAATGGCGTAGGCAGTCATCATGAACCTCTCCTTTGCATGTCATCCAGTTAAAAAAAA
>JAHZMW010000866.1:0-22493 GCA_027743745.1 Alloscopus bannaensis | reverse complement strand
TATTTTCTATTGTATACCGGGTTTCACCTGCCTTGTGCTGTCTAGGCCCTCTGTTTCTTTGCGAATGGATATAGCATATATGTATTGTAGACAAGAGAGACCAGACTAATGCTGGCCTACTCTTTTCACATGCATAGAAAGTGTCTCGCTACTAAATGTCTGGAGAAATCTTTTTCTCTTCTCGGGGCACACACCATAAGTAAGAATCTGCCCTGAACACGGGAACATAGCGGAGAAACATTTTGTAGATGTGCATGTACTGAAAAAGTGGACAAAAAAGCAACTTGAAGAGATAACTAATGTTTGTGCTATTCACTGGGAGCACCCGATAATATCGCGAGGTGTATTACCTGCTCCTACCACATTATTATAATAATCACATAGAGGCAGGGCCACACAATCCCCGATTTTCTAGTTCGCTTACGAACTTATAAGCATATTGTGGGTTGGCAGGCTGCAAAAAGTTAAGTAACATCACACAACCGGAGAAAAGACAGTGTAGTTGTAAATGTGTGCGCCTTCATAGCGCAACAAAAAATTGTAGGAATAGGAGGATCATTGTGAAATCCTGAAAATACGTCAATTGCACACCCCTTTCCGTTAAGCATATAAATTTACATTGTTTAAGTGTTTCCTTTTGTGTGCGGTCCCTTCCCTTACCTGACACATCACCGTCAATGAGCATTTATACCTAAACAATACTTTGGAAAATGAACAAATAGTAATTGAATATATATTGATATGATAAAGGAAAGCTGGAGAAGGCAGTGAATAGAAGTCAGGAGGAAAGCACTTTTCTCAAGTCCGTCGCGAAGTGAATAAGTAGAAGAACTACCCAGGAGGAAAATCATTCCATCAATTTTCAAATAAATTAAAAGACAGGCTTGTTTTGAACTGAAGAAAGTTGTCGTCACAATTACTTTCAGCCTCTAAATGTATCAGTACGTCAGCTAGTATTTAAATTCTGTTAGGTAGAAGTTTCATTTTTTGGTGCTCCTATGTTAGTCACACTGCCCTGTAGATCTTTCCTCCTACTGTGGTTTGAATGTATACAAATGTAGTACCTCTAAGTGAAGAATTATTTATATAACGTGTGAGAAAAGTACATGACGACACTGTGTGTACAAAAGGAAGGGAAGTGAAAGTGCAGTTTATTCTGTTTCCGGTTCGTTACATAATCACCCTTGACCAGAATCACGCAGCAGCCACAATGCAATACTTTGACAAAATTTCGGAAACCAATATACTGGTCACTGCGACAGCCGCGTCGGCTGTGGCAGCTATTGCAGTGTACTATGTCTTCACCGTGTCACAGGTTGCCCACTTAATGACTACATAATCACAAAAAAGTAGTTTAGCTTTATACTCCAAACCGTGTCCGCTAATTCAGGTTGTCATTGTGTGCTACAGAAACCTAGAATCCACACTAGCAATAATAGGATTAGAAAATTTTTACATGACCATGTAAAAACTTTGGAGGAAAAGTACTATCCGTCAATCTACTTTTGGGAGGGAAGGCTTCAGTCTGTGATGGGCCTACGACTAAGACTTTCACCCACTTTCAAGCTGCCTTATCGACGAGAAATAGTTCCGCTTTCGGATGGGTACGCTTTTAAAGTTTCTTTCTTGAAGTCTAATAGGTATTTAGGTACTTCCTGTTTGTGTAGTTTAGATTACGTGTTCCTACGATTAACCATTCGTGAGAGCATATTATGTATGTATGGGACGCGAAATAAGAAAAAGGTTTCCAATACTGTATTTCGTTACTTCATTTCGGGGCCTGACCTTAAACGGTTAAGCATGTCGTACGATGTGCGTGCGTAATCTTCAACCAAAGAGTAGTTCACATTGAAATATTAAAGGGTCTTGTTCTGTTTGATTTTTACTGCAGTGGAGAGGTCGGCATTGACTTTATGGAACCGGATGAAAAAAACGTGAAAGGGTATGTATTGGTCGCTGTTTTTGCATTGAATTACTTATATAGCTTGTTAAACTTTAAAACGTCTTCTTTTCTGGAAGTGCATGCAGTCCTGATTCACGCTGTTTATTGATTTCTACTTACCTATGCACGTCCACAAGTGTTTCACTTATGTATTACAACCACAACCATCATTCCACTCGCCATCATCGTTGTTTATTTTCTTCTTGGCTAATTGCCTTACATGACCACTAAGCGGTTTGCGTGCGGTTATAGCATTGCATGCCTATCCATTTTAGCATGAATGATTCATCTAACGTACTCCTTTGTTTACACAGGTAGTTTATATCAGAGTGCTGTTTTGTAAAAAAACACAATTTGAAACAGGTTGTATTTGCTACAGAACATTTGTATCCGAAACTTTTAGACCTCCACTTAAAGTCTTCCTTCTTCCGGGGCTTACAAGCTCATCACAAACGTCATACATTAAGACGCTGGCAATGACCATTTTAAAAGCAGGAGCTACTGTAATAGTATTCAATCACCGGGGTCTTGGAGGCGTTCCAATAAAGGTTGCGTGAAGTTCCTTCCTATAAAAGCATTTCATGCATGCGGTACGTATAAGATTTGAAGAGAGTGAGTCGTATAAACTTTTTCTTGGATTTTGCAGACACCTCGTCTCTATTCCGCTTCAAATTGTGACGACGTAACGGAGGTGGTAGCTTACTTAAAGAAAAAGTATCCTGGCGAGCGGATGATTGCTATCGGGACATCAATGGGAGGGTATGTTATAAATTCGTTAAAAAAAATAATTATAAGCCCAAAATTAACAGAAACCTTCATCTGGTCCATGAAACTAAATTGCTGATCAATTATGTTTGTCTTCAGAATGGTATTTTGCCAGTACATCATACAAAACCCAGAGGAAGCAAGGGAAACTTTTATTTGCGCAATGGCAATTTCCATTTGCTGGGATGCTGTCAATGGAGTAGCAAACCTGGAGAAGCCTTTTGTTAACCACTATATCATCAACTATGGCCTCACTCAAAACCTAAAGTTTTTGTCTAAAAAGTAAGTTTCGAAATTATGAACATCTGCTAGTACTTATCGAACATCACGATAACAGCTCGATTACAAAGTGCTTGTTATGTCGACATATCGCTTAGTATGTTGTTATGTAAGTGGTTGCGCAATGTGCGTCCACCAAATGTCAATGAGTTGACATTGGCAAGCTTTCTCCATCCATACTTTGAGAACGACCAAGAACAACAAGGGAATACTCCGTTTTGCGCATGATATTTTTATTATAAGACATTTTCTCCCTTGCCTTGTGTGATGGATTAGGTATCGCGAAGTGTTAGAGGTTCGGGACTGCTGGGACTTCAATAAAATATTACGAAGTACAAACCTGAGGGAGTTCGACTCAACCTTTACTGCCCCTCAGTTTGGTTTCGAAACTGCATTGGACTACTACAAGTCAGCAAACATTATTGATGACACTGACAAATTCACCATTCCCGTTTTCGGTTTGAGCGCAGCAGACGATCCAATGCAGCCGATTGAGTGTAAGGAAGTATTTTTCAATTTTCAGAGATAAATGCGTCAAATTGTTACTCGAAATGTGATGGATATTGTCATATGATAACTTTCGCTGTTTGCAGGCTTACCAATTGTGCAAGCCGAAGTTCCAGGATCCAACCTGGCGATGATAGTAACTGTACGAGGTGGACATTTAGGATTTCTCGAGGGACCTCTACCAATCCGAAAACCATTCCATTATTTGGAGCGCGTTGTTGGAGAATTTGTACATTCTGTTCGTCTCTTCGGGGAGGAAATGCGAGCAGACAAGGAAATGAACGATAATAGTAAAAGTAATTCCACTTGCAACCACCGGTAAAACAAATGCCTGCTAGTTGTAAGAAAATTCTTAGGAACCACAAATTTCGTTTAGTACACAAATAGTTACACATAATGCATCAAAATCATGCATTGATGCATGCAATATCCCATCACTTCATTGACGATGAATCGTGTAGATAACCGGTCGACCCTTTTCACTTGAATTACCTATGAAACGTATTTGTTGCGATACTCGTTGTGTGTTATGCTGCTCTACTGAATGTACCAGAAAATCTCGACAATTTGAAGCATATTACTGTGAGAAAACCATACTTAGGGATAACAACTTTGACACGACTGATACGACACAGGAGCAACATTTGTCGACATCCAAGCCCAAGAAGTAATTACGTCGAAATACGCTGACTTACTGAATTGAGCGGATCAGTAGAGTAGCACGTAAGAGCGAACTGATTTCAGTAATTTTGCCTCTACGTTCTCAATCAGAAAGTTATCAAAAGTGTCGAGGAATGTAATAGGTGTGATGTTTGATTAATGCCAACAAGAGGAGCTTTCCCAACCTTACCAAAGGGCATTGAGCCAAATTGGCTTGCAACGTTTCTATTAGTTCTCTCGCGTTGTCCTTACAGAAGACCAGATCAACGTCGGTGAAGGTGATGTGATAAAATTCGAGGAGTAGGTAATTTAAAGTGTCATATTTCAGAGAGTAATGACACCATTCTCAAAAACATGCCCATTCAACTCACGTCATTCTTTTCCTTTTACACTCAGAATCATTATCTTTTTCGCATGTCATTTTTCGGGCGCAAAAATAGTTTTTGTACTTTGGTTGTGTAGCGTACATTGTTCAAGTGTGTAATGAATAATATGTATGTAATTCAGAAACTGAACAATAATGACGGATTTTGATGGAAAGAGTAATAAGGACAGCAGTTTCATATCTCAGAAGTACTTTACTACATGCCGAGAAGGTTGCAAGACATGCAAAGTACTTTCTTGAGTGAAGCAACGCTGCGATATTCCTATGTTAAGAAATGATATAACGTTCTATTTATAATGTGTGTGTAGGAACTTGATATATCATCATAGTACCCCTGCCTGCAATGAATTAATTATTGATTCAGTTCAGAAAAGAGAAATGGGAGAAAACCTTTGTACCCTGTTATCAACTCTTCTTCCTCTTTCTTGGAACTATATTTTAGTTATTTGTGGTTTCTGGGCCACTTGACTATTAATGGCCATATAGTGGCACTCATGATGGCCAGCAACCCACATTTGTAAGGCGTCAGCATATTCAGTTCAACTTGGAAACCTTTTTGTTTAGCATCATGACAGATCGGATCGGATCTCTTTGCCAGTCTTTGCTTCTTTGTCTACTACCATTCGTCGTACACACAAGTAACAGTTCACACAATAGAGTACATAACAGCCTACATTTTATACGTGCGTACGTATGCATAACATTAATTGCTATTGACTGTTACCATTATCATGATCATTTCAAAAGGCAATAACTACCTTTTAACATTTTATGCAAGATAAGACAGCTAAAATTTATTGTTTCGTACTGAACAAAATTTTATTACAATATACTCGAGTAACAGCAACATAACATAACATGCTATCACTTATACAATACTTATACATAAATACATAGATATGTGTACCTACTTACCGTAACCTACCTAGGTATTCAAATATACGTAAATACATTAATACGCAAATACATGTCATCCTACGTTCATGAACATGACACAAACAAGAATACTATTATTAACTATTCTGATGGATAGTGTAACTTCCTGGTGTGGAGTTTATTGTACAAGTCAGTTTTCTATTAGATGGGACTGGAGGGAGTATGTCAAAAGAGCTATATATTGTTATGATGACAGACATATTGTCTGGAACAATGAATATACCTAGTCAGTTAAATCGTGGCTATTCACTTGGTTGGAAACCCTTCTTGGAAAATTACACTCCTTTTAGAAGAGGAATGTAATTCGTGAGTGCAAAGTACTGAATATGAATATTAGTTAAGAAACTGTAGGGGAGAAATGGATTACTGACAAATAATTAAACTTACTGATGCACAGCTCTGGAGAATTCATCATAACAATATGCAAGTAAGATCAGCTTGTAACGATGTCTTCTACTTTAATCGGCCCTCGACTCCGTTTCTAAAGTTGCGTTTAAAGCCCCGTTAAGCCTCCTTTCAGTTAACAACTATCACATATGACTGAATACGCTGGGTTAATTATTTTTTATTGCACAAGATAATGTGCATATTATGATGTATATTATGTTAAAAATTCTTTGTATGTTCATAAAACAAATGATAAATTCTCCAGTTTTATAGGAAGTTTTGAGTTCATTAACGAGTTCATAAAGACCAATGCTACTAAAATAGCCCTACTGGCAGACGCACCGTATCACCTTTCTCTACATATAACAGAGTTTGCGTAAATGTTGGTGACAAGCGAAAACGAGCACTATTAGCAAAGGTGTCACTACACCCAAAGTTTTATACAACTAATGCTCTCGACCTCTATAAATAGGGTTACTAAGAAGTTACTCCCACTCCCTTACATATGTAGGAGGAGACAGATCCACCAACCAAAATGAAACGGTAAAGAATTCCACTTTCTGACAAAATGATGTATACTTTTGTTAAGTGTCTTGAATGCAACTAAATGTCGTTAAACGGCTAAACTGTATTCCACCAATTCACCATATATCCTTCTGGACTATGACACATGAAATGTAATTTTAAGAAGCAAGTGAAAAGCTTACAAATATCATTCCACACAATACCAAATACCACTACCTATGTTCTGTCTGTGAGTGTTTCGTATGGAAATTATTCTCAGTCATTGACCCTAACATACCCACAATAATTCACAGAGAATGGTACCATCCCGAAACTACTGATTGATCATGGATAACTACAACAGAGAGCCTTTTAAACTATACTATAAGCTGCCCTAAATTAAAAACATTAAAAATACTATGTTCACAACTCATCGAACATTACCAGACAGCTGCATAACTTGAACTCACTAGTCACCAGCAAAGAAAGCATATATTGTTTATAATGACCACACTAAAAATTCCAAACTCCGATGGATATTCCTGTTAACTAAAAAGTAAAGCCAATAAAACTATGATAAGCAACATGTAAGTGTTAGATAAGACTAACCTAGTAAAATACGCCTAGTAAATAGCGACTTTATATGAGGCGCGTGAATGTGCATAATAAAAACGGTATGATAGCGTGTGTAGATACATGTACTGTACTGTATAAAGTTAAAGATTATTGTTTTTTCTGCTACGTTTGCCCTACACCTCTTGACGTAGAATGATAAGAAAGATTTTGTTGTGAGGTCAGTGAGGTGACAAGTGACGATGTACCAAAACTAAGATTTAAAAATACTGAATGAACTAAGCTGTATCATAATAATAATATATTATGTATGCAATTTATACACGCTCTTCTTTATATTACTAACACTAACGCTAGAATCATTTTACATGAGCCTATTATACAAGAAAGCAAATTGGAGCATGCAAACACGCTGCATCAAAGAAAAACAAAACCACTTTTACTAAGTAAGACTATGGAAATGTTGAAATGTTACTATTGTACGATGAAGATGAAGCACACTCAACAGTATGCGCAATAGCGTTTCTCCAAATAATGACCAGAGAGGTCTTGAGTATAGTAATAATGATTTTTCTGAGGATTCTTTCTGTAAACAGAGAATCTGCCGGACAGAAAGAAGAAGGGGTTTGATTTGTTTGTGTACTCAAAACTTAACTACTACAAGTGTCGTAATTGTCATTAAACGTGTCAGTACTTTGATTCCTTCTGTATGCTTCATAGTGAAGAGGCCGGTCTGGGTTTTTCAAGTGTAACACGATAAGTATGTGTCCTAAACAAAGTTGTTCAAAAACTGTAGTAAAATTGTGTTACATCGACTGTGATTTTAGTGCACTTAAGAGGTTTTCACAATGTTGTGTGATTGCTTATTACCCATTATACTACAATATAGAGTGCTCAAATAAAGTTCAGTTTCTTTGCGAACATTTTAAGATGAAGTTAAGTTGATTTATTATGAATAAAAATGTATAAAAACGGAATGATTACGATTAAGCATAAGAACTAATAATTGAGCAAACAAATCAATCACATGCCTTTTGCTCAGTTCATAAATTCATTGCGACGATTGGTCAACAAGAAGACAGACTTGGAATTGATGATCTTCCGTCGAAGCTTGCTCGCTTCTCTTTGGAATTTGCCTTTAACATAGTTCCGCTGGCCTTCTGTGACAGCAATCAAGGAAACACCTAACCAAAATTAAAACGGATTTAGCCTCAGTGTTAGTCAATACTTCATTGTATTTACAGTGCACGCGGCATTTGTGTTTCCAAGTTTTCCAAGATAAAAAAAATCATCCTGATTTGTCGTTGAGATAACTGTAAGGCTGTTACAATTCCACTCTTTGTGAAAGTCCGTGCATAGTGCATGTAGGTATGTACTTAAGTTGTGCAGAATGAAAACTATCCTATCTCGGATACTCGGACGGATAGCCTATCCGTCCGAGTCGGTGTGTAAAAATAGAGCAAGCACTCACCTTTTACATAGTGCAGCCACTCGAAGTGTCGAAATTTTCGTTTCCCAAAGAGTAATAGGCGCTTGATCTTCCCGTTTTGTTGGTAACGGTACATCTTGCAGTAGACAACAGTAATTTCAACTGGATCCAGCCTTTCAGTTAGCTGTAACAAAAAAGCATATAAAAAGGAAATCAACAAGGATGTCTCAGTTGATTAGGTTTTCAAAATAAGCACCTCAATCAGTTCACTCGTGGAGTCTTCCCTAATTAATGCCTATCTCTGACCGACAACAATCATGCAAAAATTTTGATAACTGACACTCACCCAATCTCCAAATCCGTTGGCCGTGGTAAACGGAGTACTCTGGATAGGAATGGGAGAAGGGGGGCGCAGATTCAACTTGAATATCTTGTCGTCGACCCCATCATCAGGTGGAGAGGTCTCCACTTCAATTTCATTGAAGGCCATAGGAACAACAAGTTGGCCTTCTCCGCGATCCCCCTCCCCCGCAAACATGGTGCCCCGGTTTTGTGGAGCTGTGACCAGGAGCAAGACAGTTTAACTGAGGTTAATATTTTGCATACCTCGTTAACGCACTGTCAACTTTACACAACCACTTCAGCCCGTTTTCCACCGCAAAACACTGAATTCTGGCACTACTCCATGCTGCTGCTATGCTGGCAGCTAACATTAATTTGACGAGTAAAGTATCTTTAAAAAATGCAAGACAACACTCTGTGTGGGGTTTATGGTTGACTTGTCCAACAGTGATCAGTAACGTCACGAGAAGACATGTACATATTACCGTTTTAGATGAAATCCAGAGAGCAGAGTAGTCTCATCAGCTCAGCAGAAGCATGGTAAGCATGTGGACATGGAGAAGGCTGCTGACGAAAAGAACGGTGTACACACATACGCGTGTCTTGTGAAAGCAGACAGGAAAATTCTGCGGATGTCGATGCAGGAACAACCAAACCGTGAGACATGTGTGCGTGGCTGGCCGCTTGCTCGTTTACTCCCACCGTGTCAAGTCTGCGGTAGGTCACATGAGCACCTCGCAATCCAATTAATTAATTCAACGATTTATCTTTAAGTTTACTACCACCGGTTCGTTTATGGCGAAAACGACACCGCTCTCTTACAATTAGTGCTGTGTTCTACGCACTCCATTCCAAGCTCTTTGAGGTTTACAAAGATCGAGGTTTTGATGGACGACTTTCTATCATTTTTATGGTCTTCCATTATATTTCATCAAAAAATTGATACAAGCGTTTAAAATGCAATTTCCGGTATGCAGGTTAGTTAGTTGCATTGACGTATATATTGTATAAATGCTCGATGGTTAGTTGTCATGAAATAGGAAGAAGCATCGAAGGGCGAGATTTCTTTTAGGCATGTCACGCAACGCTGTTTGGGCTTGAAGTTGAAATTATGACCGTAGAAAGAAAGCTCGCTACGCAGTGAAAATCTAACCAGTAAAGTGCCCAAATAACGACCATGTCGTAATATTTGGTTGGGCGCTGTAAATACTGGTTAGATTTTCAAATATGCATGGTTTTATGGTGGTTGCGATTGCGAAGAATGATTGGGTTCTTTCCATCTTGTGAAATTCAGTTTCGATAGTGTAGACCGGGGGAAACAAAATGAGGTTTTTAATATGGTGATGAATCAAAGACATTGCAGATGCATTGAAATAAATTATTTTTAAATAAATATATTAAATAAATATTAATATGACATTTTAAATGACTCAGTAATCAGCAGGCACATTTTTCATCAGCAATAAATACGAAAGTTAAGGTAAAGAAATTAGAAACTCGTCAGTGAACGTTAACGTGTATAGGGTATTCATTCGTACTTTCGTACAACGGATAGCACTAACTTGATTTGTTATATGATACAGTAAAACTGACGAAATGAGGTTAGACTTTTTCCCTTTGGTTAGATTTTATCTAACTTGACTCTAGGTTAGGGTCGGATTACATAATAACCTATACAGCCGTTTAATAATCTATTCAACTTAGGCATATGGTTTCCCATACGTAAACCGATTGATTAAATCAAACGCCCACTTGCCTTGGTCAGCAGGAACCATGTGCCCTGCATTTCGAACCAAAACGTAGGACAAGTTGTCAAGGACTGTGGCGTATCCAGCCACATCCCCTGCCACTCTCCAAATCTTCTTTTCAACATTGGGCCAGGTAGAAGTGCCGTGCCATTTCATGTTCAAAAGAAAGTTTTCTGTAAGAATATTTGCCACAATGATATCCAACTGCCCGCTGTAGAAGAGAACTCTGTACTTTTCTGAAGCATCGAGTAAGTCTTCGACGAGAGGTGCCACGGAGCGGTACATGTCTTCACGGAGAAACATTTCTACCTTACCTCCTAAATCGCTAAAGTTTCGATTGCCTACGTGAATCGAGCGTCTCACATGCGGCAGTTGAACGAATTTTGCGTAATACGCTGAATCCTCAGGTTCTTTGTCAGTTAAGATGTTGTAGTACGCATCCAGCCCTGTTGAATTTTTGAAATAGGATGGACGTCCACTTAAATCTCCGTCAATTAAATCATCGATAACCTACAAAGAAATGTTCAATTGCAACTCATGAAAATCCTAGCGAGGTGCGGACTTTTAAAAGCAAACTTAAAATGGGGTAGAATTAAAATTACCTACCAAAAAAGCATCCATGTAGCTCCCAGACTTGATAAAGTTTCTAGCTTTCTCTTCTTGTGCCTGGAAGTACTGCTTCTGTACTAAATTAAGCATTCCCACATTGTGCAGGTATTCTCCGTAGTTGAGCATGTTAATCGGGTCTGTAAACCCATCGCCAATTGCCATCCCCTTCAGATTGACTCTCACTTTGGGGCTGCCTTTGTTTTCCATATGAATTTTATGGCAAACGGCTGGTATATACTTTCCTGTCAATATGAAAAAAACGTACTCAACTACATATAATGTCAAATAAGGAAATGGATATCAAAACGTCCATGATTCATGATAATCTGAATAAACTCACCTGCATATGATTCTCCCGAGACGAAGAAGTCTCTCTCTTGTAAGTCGGGAAATAGTGTGAGGAACTGTGTGATTGCTGAGTAAAGGTCATGGGCGACTTGATCTTCTGTTCTCGCGAACCCTTGGTCGTCATCCGTAAAGCTAAAACCTACCAAGTCATCCATTTATGATCATCTTGCATGTATTTACAGCATCGAATGGAATTTGCTAACTAAAGTTAATTTATTGTGGTACACATAATGTTAACTGTATACCTGTCCCGACTGGATTGTCAAAGTAGATCAGGTTGTGAGTCAAACTCCAACTTGTACTGCGAAGCAGCACGTTCATGTCGCGATCAATGATGAAGGGACCCTGCTCTGTGAAAAGCCCAAATAGGCTGGATCCTCCCGGACCACCCTGTAGCCATACAAGGACCGGTGCTTTTTCGGGACGAAACTGTGAAAGAGAATTGACATGTCAATTTTTCCCTCCATGTATACTTTAGTATGTAGTATCACTGGAAATATTATATTTGATGAAAATTTTTCATGAAATGAAATCATTAAATGAAATCATACTGAGGCGGGGAAGAACCAGAAGAACATGTTCGAATTGTATTTCGCATTGACTGTGAAATACCCAGTGTAGCTGACTACTTCAGTTAAATTTGTAACACGCGACAAGCGCCTGCCTTCTTCTATTCGACCACTGTTGATTAACGGTGTTAGGATCAAAGGTTCGCCTGCCTCAGAGTGGCTAACACTAATCTGTTGAATCGTTTCCATATGAGGGTAGACGCGCTTACGGCTGAGTGCGTCAGTTTTGTGAAAATGGAAAAACATTACTACTACTGCTACAAATGTAGCAACAAAGGCTAGGCTCCTCGAACCTTGTCTCATTTTGTGTTCAGAAATGAAGCCTTCCTTTTTCAAAAGATGAACAGTGAATGAGATGAGTTATTATTATGATCTGTCTTCCGCAAGGGTAAAGTCTCATGAAATTTAAATTATTTTAAAATACTAAAAAGAAAACGCATTAAATTCAACTGGTTGTATTGTCTTTCCCTACTGGCTACCACTGTGAATCCATAAGAAAGAACTTTAACCGGCCAAAGATTTAATAACCTAACTACACAAAATAAGTACATAAAGTGGCATTCCATATAAAACAGCAATCACGCACAACACACTTTACAGCCAACTGCCAAGCCACCAACCATGATTCACGTTCATATGTCTCATGCATATTGGTATTAGCAGGCATTTGTGTATTTTCGACATTTCGACTTTTCAAGTAACAGATTTGAATTTTCTTCAGCATCTGAAACAACCCAATGCGTCGTATCTCCAGCTAGATTCCAGTTGAGGTCATGGTACTCATTTATATGCTCAATGTTGTGCTCACATTCTCAAATTCCCAACATCGAAAAGTGAGTTCAGGCATCACATCATGGATCTATTATCTATCTAGGAATGCAGGCGATGTGTTATTATGTATGTATACGTACAGAATAGGAATCTCTATACAAGTATGTAATCATTAACATCACAATCACAGTATTCTTTTAGATATAAATACAAATTTCAGAGAGTAGAGAAATGCATTATATGCGTAACATTATATTACACAGAAGGTATCATATCAGTCTCAAACAAGGAATAGTAGAAAAAACCGAACTTAGCCATGCACGCAACAGTATGTAATAAATTATGTGAATGAATAGCATGATGTGGTTTTATTTAATACATTAAATACAATATAAATATCACCAATAAAAACTTCAGAGAGCTTGCAAGAACGTACCAATCAGTTAACAAATAGTATACAAGGTTTTTAAAAAGATTAATTTGTACTAGATACATATTGACTTCCGTTTTAAAAAAATACACATGTAAATTGTAATAAAGTATACCTGTCATGTCCATGTCCGGTTGTTAGTTTGTATAATATACACGAAAAGTACACACAGGATCGCATCATCATATATTTGTGTAAACATTTATAAAATTGAGACACTGTAAAATAAACCAGACTGGAGATCCATTGATTAAGCATTTTTACCAATACCATATTACACATATTTGTGTAATTCAATGCAAAATCACAGTATACAAACACGTACTTTCATTTGAATTGTGCCTCATATTTGCCAATCTATTTTTGAGTCAAAGACACAATCTTCTTTTCCATTTCCTTGATAACTAAATCGTACTGAGTATAAGCACCGCTACTAAGTAGTCCACTGCGTTCATCTGTGAGTCTTTGGATTTCTTCGTCACGCTCTTCTCTGCTCATTGACTTGGACTCCAACTTACCATTAGACTTACGAGATGCAGCGATAATTGAGTCTACTTCATCACCTTTTCCTTCATGAGCTTGGGGCTCACTTTTAAATGCTTTTAAAGTTTCAGATAGTCCTTGCACTGCCTTTCTCTCCTTCTTCAATTCCTTGTGCTCTTTGCTTGCTAGTATGTGAAGCCTGGAATTAATAGTTGGCTCTTTAATCCTGTTCCTGAATAATTCATCTTTTGCTGAAAATCGTTAGAAGGCAGCTGGCAGTACCTTAAATTTTCGTTTTGGTCTTTCAGTTCCAAATCCCTTTCCTCTTGCACCCTGCTGAGTTTCTGGAACAAGGCAAGGGACTGCTTTCTATATTGTTCTTTCTTTTTATTCGATTCCTGAAGTTGAAGCTTCAAATTTTTATTCTATATTAGAAAAATATATTTAGTCACATTAACCATATTCAAGCTCTTCATTCATTCTGTTGTATGACATTATTTCTGAAGCAAGAAAGAGAAGCAACACAACCACACGCACAACATTGACATAACATAACTCACAAGCACAACGCTGACACTGACATTGGTGCGTGCCCGCTATCATTTATACCTGATGTTCCAAATCTTTTGACTTTTCCATTTCTCGGACATTCGGTTGCTGTCTACGTAATGCCAACAGGTTGTCAATTTCTGCATCTTTTGATTCGAGCTTTTTCTCCAAAACGGAAACTTTACTTTTAAGTTTCTCCACCTCTTCTTCATAAATTTGTATCTGTCTTGACAAACTCCCAATCTGCAAGCCCGATAATAAAGGATAAGTAAGTATAAATCAATATAGCTGCCACTTCAAAAGTTAGAGCACAATATCTCGACTAACTTGCCTCAATCTTATGATTTTCTTCTAAACGTCGTTCATATAGTTTCATCTTTTGTTGGATGTCCTCCTGTTTCAAATTATGCTGCCGAGCATCATCCTTCATCTGAAAAAGAGATTTTGAAAAAAACGTGTAAAGAATTGGAGGTCATAAACAAAAGGGGAAACTAAACCACTAACAAACCTCAATTTCCACCAGTCTCAGTTTTTCAGATTTCTCTTCAAACAGCTGTCGCTGACGGTCTAATTCCTTTGATTTTCTATCAATGTCAGCTAACTTTTTGGCCATCACATTTTCTCGTTCAGCGTCTCGTTTGGCTGCTTCATCGGATAATATTTTCAAATACGCAGATTCCTTTTCTTCCCTCTGTTGATATACCATTATTTGACTGCATTATACGCGAATCAAAAAACAAAATAAACTGCCGAAACAACTTACCTGTGTTTTGTATATCTCTTCTTGCATCCTTCGACACTCTTTCATTTCTTCATTTGTTCTCTCTATATCCCTGGGATCACGACAATCTAAAAATTGATATTATCTACAGTTTCAAATTTTCAGACCAGGGCACAAATCATTGGGTAAATAACAATGCGGATTACATACACGCTTCTATCTTCCCACTTTCTTCCACAGATTTACCCGTCTCTCGCGGAAAAAATGAACTTTGCCCCGAGTTTTTCCTTTTCATAGCAAGTGGGGATACATTGCTGTCTCGACTAAGTAAGATTTTGAAATCAAGATTTCCAATTTTTACATTATCCCGTATTCGCAAAATGTCGACAGTGTCCTCTAAAATCCAAATCTGGTTGTGCCCCTTCAAATATCATCATTATCCTCACCATTAGCATGCCTAGTATAGTGCATGCATTTTATGTATGTATGTAAACTCAAACATCGCAATTTAATATTGTGTACCTTTTCTGCAAATATTCTTCCAAAGTGAATCATGCTGGAAGCAACGCATTTGTCGGTAGCACCATCCGCCAAGATCTTTCTGAACTCGACAGTTAAAGGCTCATTGAGTAATCGTTCAGAAAATTTTGTCATCATAAAAGATTTTGTAAATTCGCCATCCGTGATGCGAAATCCCTGTTTGGAACCAGCCCCATCTGAAGACGCCAACGGTTCCCCAATACATTCAACAGGTTCGTCAGATATTCCCAAAGGAGGGTGAATGTAGCTCAAGAAAAATCGATCCCGTAAGATACGCCTGGATTTCAGCCCAAACTTCACTAATTCAATCGTGACTTTGTATTCTCCAGGATCCGGCAATATTTTGGCTAGTTCTTCATTCTCCACAGAATCATCAGAGGATTCAGAAAAAATATCATTTGACTCGTTGCTGAATTTCGACATTTTTTGAACTCTATTGTACAGATTTTTTAACATCATTTCCTTTCTTGGAGATGCCAAACTTTCCGAAGGCGATGAGAAAGATTCCCGTTTTTTGTTCTCAAATTCTAACAATCGACGAGCGTTTGAGTGATTGATAATGTCTGAATCCACTTCTATGCCATCTACAGCTACCGTGTCTCGATAATTATTTTCTTCTTCGGTCGATCGATTTATACTCTCTTCTAAAATGTCAGACTTGTGGTGATGTATTGCATCGGCATCTGTTTTGAATTCTTTTTCAGCTGGAGTTTCTGTATTTCCATTATTTGAATTTTGCTCTGGTGTCGGTGTTAAATCAACCTCGTCGTTCTTCACGGGTTGACAAAGGGCAAAGTAATTTGGAACAGTGTCCATATTAATCACGACTCTGACTTCAGGCTTTTCGTGAGAAGAAATGACTCTGGGCGTTCCCCATTCAGACACAATTTCGAGTGATACCCGCCACTCATCTTTGTTGGGATCTGTAAGCTCGTTTAATGGCGCAAAACAAAATCCCATGACTTCCTCATTGCGGAGTTCTCCCTCTGAATCTGGCTGATAGCGCAAAATCTTGAATGCCAAATTTGTATTTTCTAAATATTCAAAAAATAGTCCTCCATTTGTTCGAATTCGTGCAGAAGCTTTGTCTCCTATGAAAGTTCTACGACTTTCATTGTTTGCCAGCAAAAAAGGATCCGACGCAATTTCGCATCCAAATGCGGAATACTTTAGTTGCCAAAAATAGTTTTCCACATTTCGCTTTCGAGCGCTTCTTCCATCCCATAAGAGATGAAGATAACTAACTGAAACTATCGTGATGTTGAGAATGTAAAGGTCGTCGTTGTCTGCAGGAATTCCCAATTGAAAGTACCCGTCCTTTTCTTTGACTGTCCAGGAAAATCTCTCCTCAGTTTGATTTTCCAACAACTTAGTTTCCGAAAGTTTCGCAGCGTTGGCCATCAGCATCTCTGAACTTGACACATGAGGCGGTTTTGTTGGGGAAACCTCATGACTTTTAGGAAAACCTGTCGGTGGTTGATGTTGATGCAGATGTCGATCAGGAATTCGATCTTCTAAATGAATAATCATGTGTAATTTAGGTTGCAGCCCCCTCCAAGGATCTTTTGTTCCTAGCAAAGTATATGTTCTCTGTAAGCAAAAAAAATACACTGCATCAGCCTGTACTGTCAACTAAAATAATCGGTAGTAGTGCTTATAGTTGTGTGGAGTCAACTTACTGCTTTAGTCGGATCTACATCCCCTAGGTTAAACGTTGTTGCATCTTTCACGTGAAGTACGACATATCCAATTTCATTTTCAGTGCCCGATTTTTCATCCTTGATGATGCACGAGACCCGGATGGTGCTTCTATTAGATCGCAATCTACAACAATACACACACAAATGACACAATCAAGTGTTTGCAGTGATCTTCTGCTTCCAATTCAATGTTTGATTACATACAAAATATAATAAACAAGTAGCAGGTTTTGTAATTAATATGTATACTATACATTTTCACAATTAAATTAGATATACAACTTACTCTTTTAGCTGCTTTCTGGTAACTGTCCATGCCATTTGTGAATTAAACTCAGGTTCTGAATTGCCAGCAGTCAATCTTACACTACCAGACTCAAACGTACTTTCCGGTTTCAGGTCAGCGCATTTTGCTGTCACCCATGTTTTGTGTACAGACCCTCCTTTCACAGCAAAATTCTCACCTAAGGAATGGAAATACTCAATAGTAGAATCACAACACTGATTTAAGTCTCATATGAACCGATTGACTAAATTAGCTGTGCAGTACATGATTTCGCATAAATTCATAAATCACATTGTACCTTTAAAAAGCGACAAAACCAGCGATTTGGTTGCCTCCCTTTCCGGTCGTTCATTTTTATTGTGATTCGCCATGTTTTACCCGGTCAGCAAAATTTTTGATTACGGGATTGTCTGAAATTGGTTTGGCATTTAGTTTCTCGTGCTCATTGCTAGTCACCAAATCGATCCAAGAACGGCTTCAAGTCTCAATCAATCAATGAAATTTCAAGGATTCGTTGAACTGCCTCGGCAGGATCTTGCTTGCACCACCTGCAATAACCACCAAATCCATCATGTAGGTGTATGGAGTGATTGCTTATCACTTCATACAATCACTCCCGTATGATCCGGTTTACATTGCAACTGCAATCTTTATAAGTACTAACAGTACTAACAACCAACAATCTAACGCAGAAATGAATGCAAATTAAACATGACGATAACCAAACTAACCGCAACCGCGCCGCCGGTCCGAGTGCTCGCTCTGAGAAGGATCTCAGAAATGACAAAATAGAAGGTTCCTCCTTGTCAGCAATACTGCACACGATTAGGCACTAGAGGTTCCTAATTTTGATTGATCACTCTGATCACACAATTCAATTATTTTCAACTTAGATACACAAGTTTCAAATCATGTCCAATGCATTCGACACAGCGAATTTAGAACTGACACTTTCCACAATTCTCTGTCAAAACGATCAACAATGCAGCAACTAGTCCCAATTCATTCCACAAAACTACAAGCGAAAGCGAATGTTGTTGGAACACTCAATTCTCACTGCCTGAAATCGTTGGGCGACTTCAGCGTAAGACCAAACACTCTGTTTTGACGACACTCGCGGGCGCGGGTCGGTGTGTGTACTAATCCTATCAGGTGGAATTTACATGCACACACATCCATGTATCCACGCAAAGTGAGTCATAAACGAATTCACATTCGCTAAACGGTACAACTCTGCACAGCTGTAGTCTAAGCACATTTATGTAAATAACAACAATGGGGTGCAGTGTGAACTTGCACGCATGCAGTCTATATTATATGTGGAAAAAGGTGAATTTGCTTTCAATTTACATCGCTGATTACTCATTTTTATCGCATTACCATAATATCACTGAATCATTGTGGTCATAGTGGATTAGCATGTGTGAGTGCCATGATTTGATGGACCACCTGGTGTACTCTCTCATCTTCAAGTTTGTTTACTCCGAAATTAATATAGAGGACAGAGAAGGAACCTGATGTGATCTATGTCTCCTCAAGTGGTGCAACTGGCGAGTCATAAAGTTGGAATCGGTTTACAAGCTGGAGAAGAAGGTGAATTTCTTGGGATTGCAAATTGCAAGGTATCATTGTATTGTAGACAATTAAAATGTCCTAAGAAAGCAGATCGTGAGGTGTTACAATTTGCGGAATTTTTAGGTAATTTACGGCCGTGGAACAGTTTGGGTGAAGATAATTTTCCTTCACTTGTGAAGCTGTGGTTATCATCCGAAGATTGCTACCGAAATTATGGTAATTAATAATTATTTATATTGAAATAGTATGTAGACTTGTGTCGTACGGCTAATCATTTGAGGTATGATATATTTTTTGTTCTCTCGTCTCTCGTACATCACAATGTCTCAAGATCTTGATTTCTAGACTGGAAATCATTCATTCATTCGAAGTTGGTGATATGATTTGTTTACGTCTTTATCCTTATTACGAGAGATGAGTGAGAGATTAGGTGTAGAGTAGAGAGTACTACGAACAAAATATAGCACGCACTATGTAATTTAATTATGTATGCACAAGTTGCAATGTTTGATTTGCGTTGAAGTGTAAATGATGATGGATCCTGTCAAAGCTGCACCCAGAAAATTTGCTGTAGCCAGGAAGAGGCCGAAGTTAAAGCCAGAAGCTACGGAAAACTCGAAATGGATTACAGCACAGCCAGAGACTGCGTCAAAGTCGAAGCAACTAAGAAAGACCTCACCAAGTATTATTCCTAAACAGCAGACGTTGCCTACTAGGGAGTTGAATTCTAAAAGCAGCCAAAAGAAGCGCTCACTCGATCTTCCAAGTACATCAAACACTACACGTAAAAAAGGCTCTTCTCCAGCATCAATCAGGAAGTATGACAGTTTGTCAGACTACAAAATTCCAAAGAAACGAGCCTGCATCGCTGCTTGCGCACCTGCGGAAAACAAGGGCGGCAGAACTGCTGTTCCCGAACCTACTGTTCAGGAACAATGAGCCAAAGCAACGGGATTGTCAGGATTGTACTAAAAAATCTGACAGTAAGAAGACTTTACCAAACTTGAATGTCAAAGCGAAAAGTAAGTTGAACTCCAACAAGAAGACCTGTAAAGGTCGGCAAGCAAACCCGGTGATAACGGAATCAATTTCAGCATTACGGAGCAGAAGTTCGAGTAGTTCTCAGATGGTATCACAACAACATGGTGGTCGCCGGCCGAATAATGTCGAAGTTGGTACAACTAGTCATAAATTAGGTGCCAATAGTGCCAAATATCACGATGGTCGCACATCATGCAATAAACCTAAATCTGCTCAAATGCCCGCAGCAAAATCACATCAAATTGGTGAGTATTTACACATAGCTTTGATACTGGCATTTGATACTGAAGGGAATTTGAAAAGTTAGTTGACCTGCTTTTAATAGACATAGAAGACACAAAGGAATTGGCTTCCAATAACGCTCGTTTAGAAAGTTTTGACTTAAATCGAACGAATTGTAATGTTGGAAACTTGGCAGCCGAGGCCATGGATTTTGAGAACCCGGTGAGAAACATTCTTAAAATTATTCAAATTAGTTGCTGTTGAACGTTTTGATAATTTACTTAGAATCTTCATAATTTCAGCTACCAGCCATTTTACAAATGGTTGCAGACGGGTCCCATCATACCTTGAGTCACGCATGTGCTTATCCTACGGATGCAATGGAAGTAGATATAGATGCTCAACCACTTGAGAGAAAACAGTTGGTTATAATTCCAGATACAAATGTGTGGATAAGTACGTTTATCTAGAAATTACATATCTGATGGCTTCGTGTACCTGTGGTTGATTAAGAAACTAATCTACTGTACATTTTAGGTAACCGATTCTTGCTTGATCAACTCTTAGAAACAGAGTTTACTCCTGGAGGCGTTCCGGTCCTAGTCATTCCTTGGATGGTTCTTCAGGAAATAGATCACAATATGCATCGACATCAGGCAGCAAATAGTAGGCCCGAATTTCGCAATGCCGCTAAATACATCCACTCATTGTTATCCACCATAACATCCAAAAGTTCGAGGACAGAAAGCTGCTGAAGCAATCATGGAAATGGAATTTAATGAGCTAATGGCGGACGATTCTATACTTAATTGCGCTCTAAGTCACAACAAAATGCCGCAATTTTCGACAGTATGTGCATGAATCTACACACTAAAAAAATTAGTTAGACACAATTAGAACGAAAAAGAAAATTGAGTATGGTTTTTACAGGTCTTTATCACGAATGATGTAAATCTCTTGAACAAAGCTTTGGTTAACGACCTAAAGGCCTTCAAGGCAGACCAGGAACTAATTAGAAACATTCGTAGTCTTATATCTGAAGCAAAAAATACTGACAGTCCTTTTGGATCCTCACTTGATCAGAATCTGAGCTTCTCAGTTTTTCCTTCTTCAGAGTTTTATAGCTCGAATTCAACACAAACCCTAAACTTACCCACACCAATGAAATTGGAAAGGCACAAGAATGAGAAACGTTCATCATTGGCTGTGGGTGCAAAAAACAACCAAACGGAAGAATTTAGTCTACAGATGGATGTTGACGATCCGATGGAAGGACAAAGTAGTACATACAATGCTGTTCTTAATCAAGAAACGCCGACTTTTGAAACTGTGGTGGTATCCCTCAAGCAGACATTGACTTACGTAAGTGTTATTAGTAACTATAATTGCTTGTTGGGCGTGAAATGTAAATTAACGCAAATAATAAATGTGTAAATCTGCAGATTATTGTACCAAAAATGGTTGAGGATTACGGGGTTGAGAATTGGAAGTTCGCGATCAAAATACAACCTCCGTTTACGGTAGAAACTGCTTTAAAATGTATTCAGGTGCATTGGCTAGCGGTTTTTTCATTCGTATTTCGACCAAGAGCCAAAGATGTGATTGATGAGCTTCTCGAAACATTTAAGAAGCCACCGGGGCAAAGTAATGGCGAATTATTGAAGTGGAGAGTTACAATTTGTAAATTAGCTGGGGTACTGCTATCAATGAGTGATTTAGCCAAGAAATCTCGAGTACTGGATACTAGGAGAATCTTAGAGGTATGTGGTTTTTTTTAGTGGAAACTCGTAATACTGTTGACTCATGTATGTGTCGTGGCTCCCATACTGATATGTTTTTTATTTTTATGTAGAACTTCATCAAAGCAACGTCTACTTGAAAACTTTATCAATTATCTCATCATTGAGGGATCGAAACTTTCGGGTGCATTATTGAAAAGCCCTACCACCCGATTCATACATGCTACCATGATTTCAGCTGCAGTGATTTGCGGAAATAAATACTGTGCAATTCTACAGTAATCGGTGATATCCATATTATATTATGCCTCCTACACAACTTTCGCTTTATGGCATTTAAAAATAAGCGAGTTTATTAAATAGGTCACTCAAGCATGCAATAAATTGCCAATACAAGGTGTAGTATGTACGATTAAACAGCTGTACTTAAGAAGTGGTTACGTTACTTGAAGT
>JAHZMW010000865.1:0-11087 GCA_027743745.1 Alloscopus bannaensis | reverse complement strand
GGAAGCGCACAGGAAAAGTAGAGGAACTTCTTGAGCATCTGTCCAATTTCACATGGGAGATATCGAATCAAACGCGAGATTTTCGGTGCTTTTGTCATCCCCAATTGCATGAATAATTTTTAGGATGTGGATACCTTCAACAAAGAAAATGTATTCATGTTTCTTTGAGAAAAAAAAATTGTACGCATTGTTACTGAACTTGATATATTACCAATTCAATTGAGCTGATCTCGTCGATTCGTTGTTAATCATGAAAAAATTATGACGATTATCGATTACTGTAAAAAAAACTCCGACATGAGCATGTACGTTCTGAATAAAAACAAGTCGGAGGAAGAATTTCTCTCTCGTTATATTATCAGAGATGCATCTGTGGGCGGGATAAAAGCTCGAAATAGCATTTATCCAAAATTAACGGTTACTCAAGAGCATAATTTTAAATCGGATGACTCGCATGTAATTTTATCGTGAACTGATGAAGAAAGCAACTTCGTGGAAGGGATCAAGGCCTTCATCATCATTACAAGGGCTAAAGGTTACTCCGAGACACGTGAACACATATGCTACTTCTTTTACCCCAAAAGAAACAGTTGCACACACAGTCTCTCGAAGATGCTGCTGGTAAATGGGGAATTGCTGGTTTCGAAACTGGCATTTATCACAAGAACAGATATATACGTGTGTGGATAGGTACGCCATAATTTGTTCGTGATTTCGAAACCATGAATCTTCCTCAAATCTTCCCCACAAATGACGCAAAGCTCCCTTAAAACTTTCCCCTTTATCCTGAACACCTCTCTACGTAATTGCGTTTAATTCACAAAAGTTTTAAGGAACCAGCAGCAGTTTTCTTTCATTTTCTTGAAGATTATGTACACCATCCTTCTATCAGTTGAACAAGGCACATTCTTTTTCGTATCGCCATCATATCATTGAAAAACTAGATACAACACCAAGGAATCTTCTTACTCCTGCCTCTAAAGGCTGACAAGCACCTCGAAAGATGAAGATCCAGATTTTCACCCTGCTTCCACCAGGCCCACAAGTCTCTAGAGCGAGAGCAATTCACTTTTTTTATCGTAAGGGAATGGAACCACTCTTGAATTTCAAGTGTAAATTAATATTCTGCCCGCATCTCTAATCACTCTCAGCTTCAATTTCTCAGCAGTGGTAAATGGTGGAGATAGAGAGAGTGAGAGAGACAGAGAATTTTTTTCAAAAGTGTGATGGATCATCGAAACTTCTTTTGCATCCGACTAAAAAGCAAATTGCTCCGAGGTCTTTAAAGTCCCTTTTCTCCTTCCTCAATTGGAATGCCAATTCATAAACCAAAATATCCTGTTGCACATATAACATTTTCTAAAATATGAGTGTGATCAAGCGAATATTTAAACACTCAATCCTCCTCAGCACACACGTATAAATATTCGACGGTGAGTTGAGTTGCTCTTTTACCAGGCTGGAGGGCATATTAAATAATAAAAACTTATGTGATTTCAAAACACACAGAATACTAAGCAAGCCAGTTTTCCCCATAATAACGAGCGGATATGAGTTGAACA
Source organism: Alloscopus bannaensis (assembly GCA_027743745.1). Taxonomy (NCBI): domain Eukaryota; kingdom Metazoa; phylum Arthropoda; class Collembola; order Entomobryomorpha; family Entomobryidae; genus Alloscopus; species Alloscopus bannaensis. Next base: position 9,525 of record JAHZMW010000865.1, on the reverse strand, counting down.
GTGTTGTTCAACTTTTCTACATTACGTATGGACAGCGAGAGTCGGCATGAGTTATTTTGTATGCATAAATAATATTTATTTATTATTGAGCCTCATCAATCAGCCCCTTTGCCCATAAGAAACAAATTGACTACATATAGATCTATTGGCCGTTCCCTGCCTCTTTATGGACTCAACTACAAACGATTAAGAAGTAAGGTGAGCCTTCGTTAATCAGTCAAGTCAGCTACTATTTCTTCTACACACGGTCATAATCATTTCACTTTTCAACTTGCGGGAAAAATTATTGCTGATGCACGATTTTTAACGAGTGATCCGGAGGGAATCATGATGATGCTCATCAACCATCATCATCGCCCCTTCGATCCAGGTGGAAATGTGTATGTCTTGTTGGTAATTAATTTTGTTAAATATCTCCATGAATCATCGCACCTGCACCAGTTAATCTCAATTTTAATGGGTCTAGTTGTTTCCACATTATTCTATCCATTGATCCAATTTGCGAGAAATCGCACGCAAATTACCGTCTCACGTATCTTTCGCAATGTGATTACTTCTGCGCTACTTGGCTCCGCTTTTCTATATTCGTGTGTGTAATCAAAGGATCAAATGTTGGCATTGTCACTTTACTTTGTTGAGCTATGCATTTAGCGTCAAGTCACATTACAATCAAATATGGTCTTAATGTTTAACCCCTTCCTTGAGAAACGGTGATTGTGATACAGATCTCTGAATAAAATGCGTATTTTTTTGGGAAGAGGCCAGCTGCAATGAAGCGAAACTAGGAATCTCGTTGTCAGTTCTCTCTCCAAGATTGCATGACTGGGAAGGAGTAAAATTCTTTGAAAAGTAATAAATAGGCATATATCTAATTTCAAGCACCTTTCCTCCACTTTTGACCATTCTTGTAAAAATATTTGAGACTCTCAAAGAAAACATGCAAATCCTCTCCTCTCCCTCTCTGAGAACCGTAAAGCTTTCAACTAAAAGGTGGAATAAGCGCAATAATATCGTTGTGTAAAACAATCTGATGGGGCGATAACGATAACGCATCAACACAAACCTTATTGCACAACATGAACATGCATACCATAAAGTAGATAAAATATGCAAAAACTCTCGTGTGCGTTCGCCTTGTTTTCTTTTTGGTAAATAAAAATGCGCGAGGAAAGCCGGATCCTCTAAATATTCCATTTAGTGAAGTGAGCGAGCCATAAATGACTTGACATTTTTTACTATGATCAAACATTTTCTGATGATGCGCCTGATGATGATGAGTCTACACCATACACAGAAAAAAATCTTTGCCTGGTTATCCTCATCATTATCACATCAAATCCATCAAGGGTCAAGTTCAAGTCAAGGTATGTTTGAAGTTAAACGCTTACACAACAGTCGAGTCCACTGCTGTAGACGAAAGAAAAGCGCTGACCAAAAAGAGAACGTCACAAATTCTCTTTACCTTGACTCGCTTACGTAACATTTTTGCATGAAATTAATACAAAGAGAAAATAGACAAAATAGTGTGTGCTTGTGTCTTGCATGTTTACGTCTGATGAACTGTTACAGAGGGCATTTCTGTAGCAGGATGAAAAAAATCGAAAATAATACAGTGTAAGCTGTGATAACCTCACTCTTTGGATGAGCATGCATGAAAACCCGTAAAATGAAATGAATTTTTTATATATGACAAAATGTGTGCGGGGAAAAGTATCTACGAGGTCGGCTCTGTGAGTAGTGTGTACGCGGTGAGCGGTGAAGATCGCCTCTGGGATTTCTGACTGTCCATCATCATTACTCATTTTACTCATTCCCCCCGATGTATTGCTGTGGTCCACCATGTGTTTAAAAAAGTTTTCAACATGTAACGTTGTCGTAAAACTTGTGGATATCAAGCTCACCACCACCATGAATGCACATCACAACACAACAGAACAAAAGCACACACCATTGGTACAAGCTATAAAACTGCTTGTTTGCAAATTTTTCCGGTTTACCGTATAACAAAAAAACGCTCTCTCAGCACTACGACACATGATGCAATGACGAGAATGAATTGACGGGCTGCTTTTTTCGAGTGAGGGATTCGTAACTGCTGAAAATTTTCATTTTTCAAAAAACCGGATTTTTGGCAGTACGCTGGCAGACGCTCGTTGCAATTCAAAGAGTCAAGGTAGAACAGAAGAGAAAACATTGTTATTAACGTTTTTTTCTTCTCGCGTCTTGTGTGAGAGGACTTTTTTCACCTTCCTTCTAATCTTCTTGCAAAGTGTTTTCTAATACGTAGAGTTTTAAGTGGCAAACCATTTTGCATATTGTAAACCAGGGATTTTTATTGGTGAGCTTATCATCTCTACACTTTTTTCACCTTCCTTCTAATCTTCTTGCAAAGTGTTTTCTAATACGTAGAGTTTTAAGTGGCAAACCATTTTGCATATTGTAAACCAGGGATTTTTATTGGTGAGCTTATCATTTCTACACAATACTTCAATAATAGCCTCAATATTTTGAAAGATTTGGATAAGATTATCACCAACTAGAGAAGAGATGAGATATTATCCAGGATATTTTTTTTGTTTAAGAGGTTTATACTTTTGAAAATTTATTTATGTATGCACAAAATTTTAAATTTCGAAGAAATTACCAAGTAGCCTCAGAAAAATGTTCTAGAGACTATGCTACACATAATTTCTGTACTTATGTGTACTTAAAAAGGATGCGTCTACATAAAATATCTCGATGCACTGTTTTTCTCTTCTTCACAGCCATCAGAGTACAAATGCGAACAGGTTTTCAAGTTTTTTACCCTCTTGGGGCCCAACTCAGAATTGACCACACCACATTGCCCATCTGTTGCTCTCTTTTTCATCATGTTTTGACGATTAGTCGGATGATCTCAAGCCGAGTGAGGGTTAGTGCATCTTTCCTTTCTGAAGACTTTGCGTTTCTTCGTTTGGGACGAAAGAACGGAGAGAGACAGAAAATGTGTTTAAACCCACCTGCAACTGTCTCGCCTGACTGATTCTGAGGATTGTTTTTTTGATGTGCATTTTGTAGCCCAAGCGTCAATCCACAGACACACGTAATAATTATACAGCCATCGACATTTTTTTCTGTAAAAAAACATGTCCAGCCCTTTGTTTTCTCTCCACGAATGACAAGAGAGATTCACCCTCGGTGTGATGAATTTTGGAGAAATAAATGTAAAACTAATGCTAGGACGGAAGCCAACAATTATAACAGGCATTACTCATGTACACGTCAGTGGAACACGTAATTACTAACATGAACTTTCCTGTAGTCGAGCTGAGGTCGCTGGAGAAAACGATGATGACGATCAAATGGCAATGAAAAAATACGAGGTTGATCTTCATCAAGGAACAAACCTGGTCATCATCCTTAGTCATTATTGTCAGCTCTCGGAAATTTGAGAAGAGCATTAGGAAAGAGGGCTTCGTTAGCGAGTAATACTATGCTGGAGAAGATCTCTGCTCTCTTTACGATTCAACTCTCAAGAAATAGTAAGGGCTGGCCCTGGAAGAGTTATGTAACTATATCCATTTGAAGGGATCATTTTTATTTAATAATGATGATGAGCTTGAGCAATACAGTATTTTTGTGGTGGAATCTATTATCAACGTCTTTGAGAGGGTGTGATAAAAACGACTCCTTCACCATTATTATCTCTCCAGCACGTAAAAAAATGTTCAATCTCCCGCTTACCAAAATACATATCCTCTTAAATGCCCTAATGTTAGACCTTGACAATGGCTACTACGGTACAGTCAAATATGAAACAAATCATACGGAATCCCAAGTTTTATACGAAGGGACAAAGAAAATGACGTTTCACTTCATTTCATCGACGAATCCAAACGTCTTCCGAAACAACGTGAGTGAATGCAGGCTCTACTAGGATAAAAAAGGAACGCAAGGTGTATAATTATTATTCGGGTCAGCAACTCCTACTTTTTCGAAGAGAGAGAGGGTCGCCGGCAAAAAAAAATCTCAGAGGTTCATCGCGTCTTCAAATGTATGTATCCTTCATTTAGAACTCTGATGATGATGATGATGACTGCTGCGGTGGTGGTGCATGCTGCCTTCAAGGTGTATATAAAAACAGAAGACAAGAGGGAAAAAACGGATGGACGGACGATGAAAGCATGTTTTGGGAAGACGAGTTGCGGCAAAGTTGGAGGTAGTGAGCCATTAGTCGACATACATAAAAATAAATACCTCAGGCCAAGAGTCCCATCAAAGTCAACACGGAGAGAGAGCAGTGAGCGTTTTAAATGCAGTGGAATATGATGAAGAGGAGGATATACGTATATTCAATGATGAGGCAGTGTTATGAGTAATATCGTAGGGAAAAGCTGAAGAAAGATTCTCTTGACTGACTCACTGATTCTTGGTCTCATCGTAGTGCCATCATCACATCACATCATCACAACACACATCGTCGTCATTACCATCACCACGTCAGAGCATTGCACTCCATTGCATGTGCATACCTTATATCATTTCTCTGTGCATCTCTCCCCACTTTTCATTCCTTCATGCTCTCGACCAGCAAACGTACCGTGTAAATCAGGAGTAATGAGCAAGGTTAAGCATTTACACCACAACACACTTTGGGTGGAAGTGGAGCACATCGTTGAGGAAGAAAGTTGATCAAAAAGTGAGGAAACGTGTTCGTCATATAGGTTTTGTAGAAAAATTTTAATGCAACAGTTGCTACACGTATTTTCCCCCCAAATACCTTTTCCCCCGTTAAACACGGAAGAACCCTTACGGCTACTTATCGTGAGGCGTGATGAATGCCTTTGTCATATCAAACTGTTTTTCAAGGAAGCCTTTTCTCCTACAGCTTCCTTAAACCTTGTACTTGAATAATTTTTAAAAGCTACTTCATCCTATCTAAACTGACCACTTTTCTGATATCAGAAATGGAAAAGGGTACAGAAAGAAGTCCTGGGGGATAAGAGAGGAAAAAAATCCAGTATTGGAAAACAATGCACCATTGTAAAGTCAGCTGGAACTCGAATCTCGAATTATCTTTCGTAAGAATGATAAGATGAGTCTTCACTCTGTGAGCTCATCTTTTTTTCTGATCCTTAAAACTATAAAAATTCATTAGATTAACAATATATTTCTTGAAGGGCGGGAAGTAAGCCTTCGGCTACAAAAAAGCCTCAGGTACGCGTGGCTCCCTGCATGCTTCATTAAGCTGAAGTGGAGAAAAAACAGGGCTTCGCTCGGAAAATGTTTAATGAAATGCGCACAACCGTGTATCGTCTTCTTCCCCTTTTTTTAGATACACAAAGTGGTGAGGAATCGTGGACAATCGTGAACCACGAAAGGCAATGAGCAATTACTTTAAAGCACTCAGTTCGCCGCTCATTTCCCCCTCTGTACACAGATTAGTTAATTCTAATAAAAATCCAATCCATTATGTATATCTCTCGCAGTGAAAAGGACAATGGGCATGCTCACCGTTCGTTTCTGACTGATGATTGGAAATCTAAGAATTAGCACACACACTCAAGTATATGTAATTTCCCTGCATAATAATATCAAAATGTGTGTCTCTTTTATATTCTTAGTCCGTAAGCAGTGAGCGCAGCTGTTGTGTGGTGTGACTTGTAACATGCCGACACACAAAAAGTAATCGATTGACCATTCACAAAGAAAAAGAGCGACTCATCATGTGATCATCATGACATCTCATTACTTCCACTCTGCACATTGAAATAAATAGCGGAGATTTATTTTGAATCCGGTTTTGAAATGTGAGCCGAATTGATTTTTTTTCTCTCTGGTCCGAATTTCAACCCCTTGGGAAAAGAGGGATGCTGTATTCAAAGATAAGGGTAGATTACAACCGACAAATCAAATCCATATCGCTCAATTGCTCCCACATTCACACCGCACAAAGAGAAGTGAAATGATTCCGAGTAATTATTATTGGCCTCATTAAAAACGTACTATTTTCAATGAAAAGCTGCGTTTTTTTCAAATTCACGACTCCTTTGAAACCAAAATTGATTTCTTTTATTTCATTCGAAATCATTTAATATGGGCTACCCCTTCAATGGGATGCATCTTCACAAAATCGGAGCGAAGCATGAAAACGTTGAAAAGAGTGAGTGAATCCCTTTGTGTGCTCAGAACGCAAAAGGAATGGACACAATTGAAGATTTTTCCTTCGAGATAAGTCAATCGTCATCATCATGTTATTGATTCCCTCTGTCTTTCTCTAACATCCCTTGAAATCCAACTATTAATATATTATATATAGATAATGTTCCTAAACCTTTCTGATTCTCAAGACAAGTCTGCTTCTGTACTTCACCGCACGGCTTGTCATGAAGAACTCTTTTTTCTTCGTGAACGAAAAAAAAAACTTGCTGGCTTCCGTACCATCATCATGTGTTGCGGTGAAGAAAGCGAACCAAAAGTCGTGACTCTCTTGTGGAAGTTGAGGATTTTAAAGTATCATTTACCTGTCTGACATAGGGAAAAACGACTTTTTTAGAAGATTTTTCTTCACCGAGGTCTACCCTCCTGCTCTTTGTGAGAACAACCAGTAGCGTATGATGATAGGTATAGGATAATTCATTGCAGTTCTCTGTTACATGCATCATAATATGCATGTTAAAGAGAAGAACAGTGGAAAAGTGATTTTGTATTCTTAAACCCTACTCCGTCTTGGCACAAGGTGATCTGCTCAACACAATTCAACAAGAGGATTGGCTAAAACACATTTTTATCGTAATATATGGTGTGTGCATGATGCTGATATGGGCTTTCAAAAAAAATCGACAAACACATTATGCAACAAGAAGCGTCAGGCATTGCAAGTCATAAAAATCCCCATTAATTCTCCAATTTAGCCGATTTTCTCTCTCAAACAATTATGCGAGTTTAGGATAAGCTTTGACTTTGAATACAAAATCGCTACTGGTCTCTATCCTTTTTCGTGTCCAGGTTGGACTAGTGAGGAGGAAGAGAGAAGAAAAATCGACATTTTGTGAGCTTGTAGATTTTTTTTTTCTTGCACGTCTTCTCAACATAAAAAAGTGATGTGGACTTGGACATCTTTACAGAATCTTTGAAATGTGCTACAAGACACGTGCTTACTACACCACAACGTAGGTACATAAGAAAAGATACAAAAAACTGCCTAAAAGAAAGGTGGAAAAGACATTGTGTGGTGGTGGGATGTAATAAATTGATTTTTCGTGAACATTTCATCTCCTTCTGGATTACAACTCTAATCTTTTGTGGAGCAATTGTCAATTTTTTTCCTCCTTCGGTTTCTGCTCCTCGTCTTAGCATTTTGCGTGCTGCATCTGCATTTGTAGCGATTCCGCAGGGAAACTGATTGCTTTTATGTAAGAACATAAAATCCATCTGCCATCTGAATTAGAAGAAAGTGGTGTAGTCTCGTAAATGGCGACAAGTCCATAACGTGTGTAAACATCCAGCAGCATTTAAGTGCAAACTCATGCAGATTATCAATTGCCTCTTCGCTGCCTTAATTATTCCGTCGAAAATGGAAATGAAGCACCATGCTGCCAGCTGCTCCCAAGACTTTTTTTCCATCCCTTTTTTATCAAGTTGACCTCCTGCGTATGCGTTTGTATTTGTTTTCGATTTGGAAATGAAGATGTTTCTCTATATTTGCATGTCGTAATAATGACTGCTTGGATCCTTTTGCTGATTACTTTATACGCAAACGGCCAAAAGCATAAAAACACACCTGGAAAAGCTAAATTGGACGGGTGACTATTGCTTTTATCATCGTTTTATTTCTGGTGGATCGAAAAGTGCAATTCAGTGGTCAAAAGTCCTCTCTCAACGAGAGCGAAAGACGATGACTTTTTCAAGAAGAAAAAGAAGCGTTTTTAATCAATCCCATACTGGCGGCCCCTGTTGCTTTTCCATTTCCACACGCACACGGTAGTCAACATTTTTTATGAAGTGATGATAACGATTAGGAAAACTTTTCCCGTCGAAATCATCTCAACACTTCATCTTCTATACTTTTCTCTTTCACTCTCTTCGAGTTCTGTCGCTTCGTCACAGTCCACAGGCCAATTTGCTCTTGTTAAATACAAATACAAAACGTTCCTTTTTTATTTAGACAGATTAAACCGAGAATATATTTTGGGAGGAGGGAGAAACCAAGGAAGAAGAAATATTATGTAAAACGAGTGTCTTCTTTACTCCCTTTTGTCCGTCTTTCAACAACAGTCTGTCAGACACACATATGTGCATGGGCTGGGCTCGAGGAAAATTTGTGATTCTAATAGCGGGTCCAATGTCCAAGCCTTCTGGAATCTAGACCAGGAGTTCTGCCCTGCTCAAAATTTCAAACATGGAATGCATGTTCGATTCCTGCTGTCATTTCAAAGAATGCTCTCAAACTCTGTTTGATGCGCTTATAAATACGAATAAGATGCAAGTGCATTTTGACGTTTTCATTTGAATCCTTCAGAGTAATCATCAATGATGATCTATATACTTACGGAGCAAAAGTATTCACAAAACAGACGGCATAGCGTGTGGTGGTGATCCGTAAAATTGTATAAGTTGTCAGCTACTTGGCTACTAAAAAAACGTCCACCTCAAGGGCAGAGTTATTTTTGAAGAGATGCAATGATGATGTACAAATCAATCGACGTACTCTCGAAGAGCATCTCGTAAACTCACTCTCTCTTCAAATGGAATTACTCGAGCTCAGCCCGCTACAATTACATCTAGAGATATTACAGGGAAAGATATTTATCATTTTTAAAAACTTGTCAGCAGCATGCCATTCGGTAATACCATTTTTAGACGAGATGGCTCCTGGCTTCATGGAGTGAGTATGGATTATGGACTGGGAAAAACTGTATTCCGAGAGTGTGTGCACTCTTTATGTGTTTAGCCAGACGAATATGATCAATTCGATGTAATGCATCACTAATATATTCTCGATGCACTACTGTTTTTGGGAAGAAGAGGAAGTCTCAAGTTGGGAAGACAGTGAAATATGTGTATTTGCATGTGCTGTTGAAAAAGTCGAGTTATAGTTGTTTTTTACTGTTCTTAATCCAACGATAACGATGATAATGATGATGACGACGTTGTGAATTGTGGATGTTCCTCCCTTTAAACTCGGCTGACCTCTAGTTACGCATAAATAAACGGGGATAAAAAAGGGATGACTCAGTCACTTCTTCTTAATGTCTCTGAGCGTATATGAGCCAGGGAAATTGCAACATAATGCAATAATCATATTTCAATGTAACATATTATGTTTATCCTTGTTGCAAAGTGTAGGTTGTCCCACCGCAAGCAAGTTACATTTGCATGATTTTTTTTCCTAACTCTCTCGTTCTTGTTGAGAGACGTGTGTTATGGTTGTGTGTCTGCAATAATATAGTTTCAAACGAAAAAAACAAAACCCTCAAGACATCATGATCAAGATCATCAAGAATTTTTTGAGCCACTACTGCCGCCACTGGTGCTGCCGTTGTG
>JAHZMW010000864.1:0-18244 GCA_027743745.1 Alloscopus bannaensis | reverse complement strand
GTAGCTCAGAACAAGAGTTTTTGTATGTATGTCTGCCATATTCGAGTACGCGTTCACTGACTTTGGTGGTAAAAAGATCATTTTACTACGACTTACCTATATATATATAAGGCATTACCAAAATGTAATAGGAATGCATCATGAATTGCCCTGGTGGAACTAATAAGGCTTCTTCCGCGCTGCAAACAACTTTTTTGTTAAAAGAAACCATCTGTAAAGACTTTGTTTGGTTTGCCCCTCACTCACTCCGATTTTTCTCCTCTCTTCACGCCATTGTCCCCTCGAATGATCCTGTTAAATGAAAAACTAAATCAAGAAATGAATCATTGTCGTTGTGGTATAGGGAAAGAGTCGTCTTTTCGTTTGCATTACCATGCATGTATGATGACATCTCACAATTTCACTGGTTTTCTCTTCTCCGTTTTATATTTGACTCCACGAGAAAAGTTTTACGCTTCTAAAGTCTACTTCGCTTTTTTCGCCAGCCGTGTGTAATAAACGCGTGCTTTCCTTTAAAGATGATTTGTGTGGTGAAAACGATGAAATATGGCGGAGTACATATGCCTATTCATACGCGTATATAATATCCAAATTCGCCAGCCGTGTGTAATAAACGCGTGCTTTCCTTTAAAGATGATTTGTGTGGTGAAAACGATGAAATATGGCGGAGTACATATGCCTATTCATACGCGTATATATGTATATAATATCCAAATCTAACATGTTGAAACTGCTTTGCCAGCATTCATCTGTGTTTGTGCACGACATCTGTGTTCTGGAATGAGTCGTGAGGAGCAAATCAACACGCACGTCATTACAAGCCTTTGATGTCGCCTTTGGAGTTTGCTTAANATGTTGAAACTGCTTTGCCAGCATTCATCTGTGTTTGTGCACGACATCTGTGTTCTGGAATGAGTCGTGAGGAGCAAATCAACACGCACGTCATTACAAGCCTTTGATGTCGCCTTTGGAGTTTGCTTAAGTGGAGGAGGATGGGTGTAATGAAAAGCTATTACAAAACAGGAAAATTGAGTTAATTAAATGGAGCACTGCGCTGAGTAATTGCTTTTTGATTAGGGTTGGCAACGTGAAAAACGGTTGGGTTTCATGCGGTATTAAATTCGTTTAAATGACAGCAGGTGCTCGATTTACATCCGTTCGATGCATCCGACGAGTCAGTCCGTGTTGGAGAGCTACTCATCACGTAATCTGCTTATCTTCCTCAAGATAGCTGACACACCCGCTGAAAAATAGTCGTTTGAAAACTAGCGACTGCTGAATTCGAACCATTTATTTTTATTCCCTGTGCGCGTTTGCAGTATACTGCTCTTCATCAAAGCATACATCTATTCGGCAGCTCAAAGGCATACATTAGTCAGTGATGTGAATGTGCCAGTTGATTTCGAACGAGGAAAAATTGAATTATATGTAAGGGGTAACTCCGGAGTAATTTTTGTCATTTTGCTGATTTATACGTTCATTCACACATTATGAAAATAACAAGAACGTGCGCCTAGCTTGTTCCCTGTAGAAAATTCAAAAAATTATATTAGTTTATTCTACTCATCTGTTCTTTAATTCTGCTGTGGGCGTGTGTCTCTGTCTCTGTCAACCGTGGAGGGTATGGCACACTGTTATTGACTGGTACAAACGTGTTTTTGCTCTAAATTTGCTTCGAGGCAGACGTTTTATAATTAACTTTTCTCCGTGTACTCATGTACCCACCTAGGAGTTGTTTTTGATTTAGATATGCACTTTTATGTTTATACAATATCGTGATAGGTTTCCAGACAATCCAGCCTATGTATGCATCAGAAAGCATACCGGGAGCAAGACTAAAGGTGCTAGGGTTATGGTTATGTCGTAAAAAGAATGCGAGATGCTGACGAAGGCGAACTGATGTCTATTTAATGTGTGGTGAAAGCACGAGAGAAAGTGTCATGCACCCTTAAATATATTTTGTCTGCTTTCACAGCTTGAAATTTCCTATAACTTACGATATACATATGATCAGTTGGAGATGAGAGAACAAATTTGCAGACTCTGTCTGTATATAGTGAGCTAAAAATTATTCTTTCGTTTCCTCCTTCTCTGCCACGGAGCCCTCGACTTTGTTGAGTTGCTTAGTCAGTTGAGATTGATGGTGAGAAAGGAGGTGAGCAAAGTCATGAGATATTCTGTATGAATATTTAATGCGAGAATATCAGTCTCTGCCAGGTGGCTTGTGATATTGTAATTCGTAATGGAGGCTTTTGCACTCCTCATCCTCAACTTCCGTCGTGCATAACTTTTGCATCAAATCCACACGTACATTTTCTTTCTCGTCAGCCATGCATACACCATCTCTACCTCATGCCGCAAAAACCATAGATGTACTAATCCAACAAGCAAGTATCTCAAGTATGTAGTGTGTAGTACGTGGTTAATCCACGGGTAAGGTTACTTTAATCCCGACTCCAGACGCAGATTGCTACTCGGTGAACTATAATGTGTATGATCATGAGTTTCCTTTCATGTTGTTGCATAAAGGCATAATTGGTGAGCTTCAGAGCAGAACATAATATAGGTAACTAAATGATGTCAATTCATTTGTGCACAGCAGCAGTTGTCCTGCGGAGGAAACATGTCGCGCAATTTCCCAGGGAATATAATTCCCACTTGTCCCACTACACATTAATTTAATCACTCACTTCGCGCAAGCAAATCATCTTTCAAGCGTATCTGAAATATTTGTCTCCTGCTTTTCCTAACTCTCTTCGGTTACGGACTTGGTATGAAGTGCTCTATCACTTCATTTTATTTACAATTTATTTTTGTTTTACGAATGGTCACGACAGGAGGGGTTTTCAGAGCCAATTTTGTTCTTTGTCTCGTCGTGTACTTGAATACTGCCTGACAATGAGTTTTCTGTACAGGTGGCTAGATATAAATATTTTTGTAATTTCAATTCGTTTTTATTAGTTACATCGGAAGAGGAAAAGCATACATTTGTGCTTCCTAAAACTTGTATGCTCCTTCATATGTAGCCATTTTTTTTTGTCTTTGTACTTGTTTTAACTGGAGGGACATAGGGGAGAAATCTGTAAATCGACTATTACTAGTAGTGCAGTGATTAAGAGGAGCAAGAGTGAAAATATTAAACCGTCATTACATTTTCCGTTGTCACACCATAATTTGTACGTGAATATGCATGATATTTGAAGACAAACACACTGTGTGGCACGTGAAATCGTATGTCTATTTACCTTATCGTCTTTCTTGCCTTGTCGTAGACGAATGTAAGAAGGGATGAGAGAGATGAATGATTTCCGTTAACGTTGGCATCTTAAATGAAATGGCAATATTCATTCATTCCATGTGTGTATCAGTGTGTCGGGTTGGTGAAAGCTAATGTAAAAGATACGCCGCAGCCGTGTGTCTGTAAATATGTGTGTGTGTATTTGTTTGGGTAGGTTTTTGAGGTAGGCTTAGGACATCTGATCCGATGTGAGCAGCTTTAGACCTATAAATCCGGATAAATGTTTCCCTAGTTGAGGTTGAGTATGTCCAGGAGACTGACCAAGATAAACTGCACAACGGTGCACTTACTTTAAACAAATAGTGCTTCGTGCATTCACTCCTGCATCAGTTACGCGTGTGATTGCTTACGTAGCATCTGCGTGCATGGTACACTCCCGTATAAATCAGTACCGTGCTGTGAGCAGATACGAGAACAACTGCTCCGGAAAGCTGGAAATGATATAAATTGTATACATTTGCGTATGAAAAGGTATTATCCAAAGTAAGTGAATTTTTTACATCAAGGCAGGCGAATAAGCTTGTAGCGTATATATAGAGTGGCTTCCCTCATAAAGGATAGCATGTTTATTAAAGGAAAATGGAATTTCCTTTATAGCAGTAAATCTAACGTAAGATTAAATATATCATTTGTATTCGGGACTCGTTACCTTTTATAATCTCATAGGGTACATCACTGGTGATACAAATAACCATGCAGCCAAACATCTTCGTAAGAACGAATGTTGCTGTAATGCACAAGCTGTAGAGGCAACTAAGCAGAAAGGTTTTTTCAGCTTTACTGCTCCTCTGCTGGCTCTTGGCGATTTCATGACTACCTTTATTCGAGTTTAGTGAATTTTTGCTAGTGAGATTCCAGTTTTGTAGAATTGTTGTGTGCGATGCACGATTTATGATATGCTTCGTATTTATCACATGAACTAATTCTTTTGATGTTTTCAAAATCTCTTGCTGAAAAGTATTTTTTCTGAACAAAACTAAATTATTAGTATGGTCGGCATAAACTCGCCATTAATCATTATCATTACACTCCGTAATTCCGTCCCCAGTTTTTTACTGCCTTTGTTAGATAGGTAATGTTCATTTTTGCGTCATGTTTGCTATACGCTGTAATTTGTACAAAGTTCATTCAAGCGAAAATGAAGCAATGCAGTAATGAGCTGAACGAGTCATACATTCCCTCTGCACAGTTTTAACTAGTTTAATCTAGTTGGAAGCTAGAGCTAGATTTTTTCATCAGATCTTGTAGTTTCAGGAGAAAAAAAATCCTGCTGAGACGAGAAACTTTTTGCATGACTTTACACTCAGATTATCAGTGAGACTTTGTAGTTTTGGGTGCATGAGAGTTTGGAATTATGACTAGTGTTTGCTAATGCTATTCAGCAAAAATTCAGGCAAAAAGTGTAATTATAAACCCTGAAATTCTCTCGGGTTCTCAATATCCTTTTTTAAAAGACATTTAAAAAGACTTTTTTGTGAGTTTCTCCATTTGCGCAGAATACATATTTCTGTGCTTTCGGGTATGATGATGATGTTGTGCTGAAGTAACTCATAAGAGAATTGAGACTCTTGTTCTGACTTCTTTCTCTCAATGACGTGACCAAGTGTCATTATTGTTTTGGGAATGTGAGATGCCGTGCCCAAACTCACTGACTGTGAGAGAGAACATTAAAGCTGTATGTTCAATAGGAGCGTGTACTAGCAATAATTGCCCTTCGTGAACCATATGGTAGCTTCACCCCACCATCTTCTCTGCACACAAGCAAAAAATATAAAGCTATTTACTCTATAAAATAGAACTCATAGCCATTCGACTTAATAATCAACGGCTGGATTAAAAACACTTATTGGAACTCTTCAACATCTGCGAACAACTTTTCTCCGGTGAACTTTCTCCGATTGCAAACTAATGAATTGCAAAAGGAAAAATGAAAGGAATAATTAGGGTACATCGTGGTGTATGGGAAAGCTTCGACATGATATAATGGGTAAGATGATGCTGCTTCAAGGATATAAGCTTAAACCACAGAAGCGTAGAGCTTCTTAGCAGGAAGTGGAGATATGTATGCGTGTTTTCTGTGCAAATATTAAAGTAATTCGTGTGAAAAAGGAAAGACGCCAACGTGGGGTTTTCCATGTGAGCGGAACAAAAGGAGTTGGAACTCATTACTGAGAACAGGCGGAGGCAAAGCTCATAAATTACTAAAAAAAGGGGGAAAGGAATAAGTTGCATGCTGCCCCGTGCACATTATTTCCACTATTCCTTTTGCGATTCCGAAGTAAAAAAAGAATAAATTCTCGCGGACATTTTTTCATAACATGAATGAATTTGCCTTGCATGCCTGCCTTATTCTCTCTTTCTTTTAAAATAGTAGAGAGTGTTTCCAAATCTTTTTCTGTTTTTCCTTTATGCGCAGCTTTCTTTCTCTCCTTACATGTTTTTGAACGATTACGGAGAAAGTTTTCAGCTTTATGACGCGACTTTCTCTTATATACATGTGTTTTTATTTAATATCCGTTTTTTCTTCCGTACGTATCGCTGCAAGCAGCAGTTGAAGCAACACGGTTCTTTGACGGCTTGTGTAATGGAACCCTTGGTCTAGTATACGGTAAATTCCCCCCATGATATTTCTTCTGGCGCACGCGGAAAATATTCTTTTTGGCTGAGAAACATAATTCAAGTATCACTATATGTATGTATTATTTACTGAGTGAGTAAAAACTTTTTTCTTGAGATAGAAGAGGAAGACTAATGGCACTCTTGGCATAGTATCAGTCTCTTTCATTTCGGTTCACTTTTGTGATTGTAAGGATCCCAGTCTTGCCTGGCTTTTTACTCCGTTTTTATGATGTAGAACTGGCCATCTTTACCTTGAATGGAGTAACATTTGCTCGTGGAATGTAAGGTTTTCAAAAACACCGTCATGGGTGCAGACTAAATGTACTTGTACGTTTCATGCGAGGTCGTTTCCACAAAACATACATGTATATGCAGGTGTATATGGCTTGTCATAAATTTTCACTGATTCTTTTACAGTCTCACTTTGTACGTGAGGATAAGGTTCTCGTTCGACAAGGTACATACATACATAATATGTATCCTAATGTCGACTGCCATGCTGTTTCTGTGTTGAATTGTGTCAGATTACGACTACTACCCCGTCGAGTGTAATTGATTGAATATGTAATTACTCTGCTCCTTCTCATTGAAGTTGACCTTGCTCCACAGCTAATTCAAAGTTGTAGTGATAATTCAAAGTTGTAGTGAAAAGACTTAACAGCCTTTTTATAAGTAGTACATACGGCTTCGGAACAGTGTAATGAGTTAATCCATTAGTAGATCAGCTTAAACACACGAGCTCCGAATGATATTAATGATTCACTAAATTGAAAGACATTTTGTTTTGAATTATATCTGCATTATACTTATTTCTGAACAACACATTTTCAAATAATCCGTTTGGATAATTTAATCTAAATTGTTATCCAAAGTTTACAATGTGAAATATAACATTGTATAATACATATATATTATATACTGAACACTGAAGGAATATAAATACATTCTTGATGCAATTTCATAAATCGTCACTCCTTACATGTTACCCATTTTTTTACCAGAAATGTTGTGTAACCCAAATGGAATAAAACAATAATGCTCCAATATAGTTCTTTTGATGGGATTCTAAAAATACAATTTAGGCTCTTCTCAGTCCGGCCATCTCAGCAAATATCCGTAGTTCTTAATGTCTTAATAGTCGATGTCCGCGGTGGCACACTTTCAATTTTCTCTTCTCGTGAGTTAACCAGAGTCGTCGCGAGACGAGCGTAAATGGCAAAAGAGGAAACCGCAAAGCTTTACCTTCCTTATGACTTGAAGTATTACTTCAAGTGCATTATGCTTGAAATAAAAAATAACTCCCTGTCCCCATGTTTTCTTTATTTCATCCCCTGTTAAATTAATGCTGTGAATGGAATTGTTTTAGGAAACCAACTCCATTGAAAGATGGGTCAGGTCCTCCGGTAGATTATCTGCTCCAGTTCCTCCTGCAAACGTCCGGTGATACTCAACCTACGTGTGCTAACTGTGATAACAAAAGTCGTGTTCCAATGTACTACTGTAATACTTGTGGTAAGTAGTTTATTATTATTATTACTACTATTATCACCATCATCCTTATTGCCACCGTTGTGGAATCATGCGACATTATTGTTCTCGCGCGCTTGTCGTTTGTGCACATCAATGTATGCTTTCCTCTATTTCGCAACACAGTTTCTCTTCCGACCATCTCGTTACCCTCTTGTTGAATTGCTTTTATTCGAAACTCTCCGACAGAACATTACCACAACAGCGTGATCTGTCGCGGCATTCAATGTGGCAGTAAAACTTGTAAGAGGAGACCCTGTCCAATGTAAGCAAGTGTATCCAAAGAGAGAAAGTTCGCTGCCCTGTCTAGGCCCCCTTTCAACTCATCC
Source organism: Alloscopus bannaensis (assembly GCA_027743745.1). Lineage (NCBI taxonomy): Eukaryota > Metazoa > Arthropoda > Collembola > Entomobryomorpha > Entomobryidae > Alloscopus > Alloscopus bannaensis. The sequence goes on along the minus strand of JAHZMW010000864.1, from coordinate 10,471 downwards.
TTCAAGAAGTGCTTCACCACGTTCACAGTATAATGAAGCGCACTATCTTGCCCTAGAGAGCAATGTGACATGTTTTCGCATGTGTTTCCCAACCAAAGCAAGGAGCTTAGGTTAAACTTTGTCTTCACTCAAATCAAATTTAGAGTCGTCGTGTAAGTGAAAGTGCGTAGGGGCTATCGACGACATAAACGTGTGTGTAGGATGTAAAAAAACTGGGAAAGGCAGCCCGGTTTTTTCATGCATGGAACGAGTAGTTTTACCAAGAGGTTTATAAGGAAGATAAAGAGAGAAAGTGAAGAATTGTTGGAGAGTGCGTGTCAGTGTATAGAATACAAGTGAGAGAAAGAGAGAGGCGAAGACATTAAAGAATCAAGTGACCTAACGAAATATAGTAGCGTTTCCCTCATAATAACGTTCTAGCACATGCCATGCCACGTTATTACACATTCTATGGTCAACCTTAGTTATATTTATGCTCCTTTCTTTGGTCGTGCTCTTAGAAAACGGTCTTTGGAAGTCGCCCAACTTTATACTGCTCATATGTGTGCGATCATCATCTTGCTCGTAACACTAGCATCACTCTGTGCTTCTTGCGTTGTGTAATAAAGAGCATCCCATAATTTACTTATGTATTATGCCACTTGTGTAAGGAGTTTTTATGGGTTGGAGTTCTTATTGGCTGTACTACTCGTGCCTCGCTCTCAAGTTTATTAGGGGAATATATTGCACCGCTGTATTTATTGTTTATGCCTGGAGAAGTAGCAGGGATCGATTTCGAAAGAACAAATCAGACCTTTGCTTTGGCACGTTGTAAATGGAATGGCTCACATTAATGAGCGGAGTTACTGCCCGATTTGCGAAGAATTAAGGTTTATTTACGTATAAAAACTTGCACATTTTGTCTGATGAGACCGTTTTTATTTCCCTTGATGTTAACCAAAGGTGGGGGATCTGAGACCCCAGGGAAAACTGATTAGTAGTAGAAACCGTTACGGATACTAGGAGCTTCGAGAAGGAATACGAATATGGTAATGTGGTAATTCTTTAATTAATGTTTTCTGCACAGTCAGGTGACAAGTGGGAAAGATGTCGAGCCTGTAGCTGTCGTTTGAAGATATAATACGAGGCGCATAAAATTCAAACTTTAGAACACTAGCAATGTCTATAAAGCCCCTCAGTTCTGAAATAGATGGACCACACTTACATGGTGCATATTTAGCACCTCCTTGGATTACTAGTTTCGTTTTAAGAATTTAAGATGTACGTCACATTCAACGAAACTGCTCTTGTTAACTCGTATTATTAAACAAGTAAACTAATGCCCAAGACACACTCACACTTTCAGCTTCCTTCATTTCAACACTAACACAAACAAACTTTTCTGTACCAAACTACACACACAAAAATGAGCTGGAGGTAAATACTGCTAAAGTTTAAAGGAATGATAGGGATCCCAGGTGTTCAGGACTGAGAATTGCGTTTCTCATGGGTGTGCACGAAGACAACTCAATAAGAAAAACAGCTCCAGCATTTCATTTTCCACAATACTTTCACTTCCTACCATTTCAACGGGAGAAAGACGTCACTGTAGCACAGCACTGTTGTTTTACAGTTAATGTGTGTGTTGTAATAGATATACTTGAAGAAATGTGGTAGTTATGTATGAGTCAAAGTAGGACACAAAAAATGGAAGGAGCAAGGTATATTGCGTCAAGCATGCCCATTTTTTCTTTTACCTACCTCCCTAATAAGAAAGCAACGCACGATGGAACTCATTGACTTACACATATCTACGTAGTGTAAATATAATAAATGTTCGTGTTGAACGTTTTCGCAAAAGGATATGAGCGAAAAAAAAGAGCTAACAAAATTACAATATTTATGACTCAAGTGAGTTTACGCTAGAAATACTTTTTTTTTCCGCGGCTCTCACATTTTTGCTACATCTTGGGCCATTCTTCTCTCTCGTATATTGGTAGAGTTTACATTTAAAAAAGAAGCTGTTCTTCCTACCGACACTACAGATAGAATATCCTGTCTCGCGATCCTTGTTGCGCTTCGCGTTTCTTTCCAGCGTCCTGCGTTTCCTGTGCTAAAATTCACAAGAGGGTAAATCATACCGAAGAAATGTTGTTAAAGAGTCCCTTCAGACTAAGGATTTTTTAAATAAATGTGTATGTGAGCAATATTTTCCTATTCTTTGATACTTTTTCCACGCTTGCACCATCCCTGGGAATATCATCTTCCCCCATTTTCTTCCGTTGTACTTGGTCAACCTTGCCTTGATGAAATGACTCGGGACCATGCAAACCTCCATTAAAAATATAATGCTTCAACAACTGATTCTGCCGAATAACCATTTGGATGAAAAAAATGACGGGATTGCTGACAAAAAAGGACAAGCTTTATGTAATGGTAAGTAACCTTATGATATCATCAATGTAGACAACAGCAAGACTATTGTCTTATAAGACATACACCGCAGTGGGCCAGCAATATAAGATTATATACCTACATATATAACTAAAGGTGAGGAGAATGTGAAAATGTGTGCGTAACGTTTTCTTTTGTAAATGTTGTTAAATTACAGTTTGCAGGGAAGAAACTCATCGTGCCAAAATGTTCTCGGCTCATGACATCATTCCCGTATCCAAGTATGCGAAAGAAGCACCGAAACGGGTATGAATTTTTTTACGCATAAGTAATACAGCTTTTTTGTCTTGTTTCGCTCTCATCAAGCCTCTTTGTGTGAGAATCCCTGGTTTGTAAATTAGATAGGGTTGTCTGTCTTGTATTTTTCTGCGGGCTTGGACACTTTTTTCTTCAGCCATTTCACTTTCCTGCATTGAAGTCTGAAGTACCGATGATAGATAGCTGTGAAATGACATAGAGACAGTCTATCTCGCCTGCTGCGTTTACCTTAATACTTTGTCCAATCACGTAGAGGCGATTCTTGTGCTTTTCGGTATTTATTTCAGATGTGTAGGCACTATGTTACTGAAACTCAACGAGCCCCGTACAATTACACGAGTCGCATTAAAAGTGTTGCAATTATGAACTCCGTTGCTCTATTTTGAAATAACCAGGCACACTGCTTGGCGCAGTGGTATCCAGCGATGAAAAGTACATAGGAAACTGAATAAACGGTAATGTGCGTCGGATTATGTCATGATGGTCTGCTGCCAATACGCTTCTGTGTCAACAAAAGGCAATATGAGGACTAATAACAGTATAAACGTACACTTCAAAAGCTTTCACTGAGCCCTGAAGGGGGTCAAACTATTTGAACCTGGAATACATTTGAAACCCCTGTTGTATCGTCATTCTTTGCTGTTAAAATAAGTTGAGAAACCCACAAAGAAAGGAGATGCTCTCTACTCGCAGCGTGACATGAAATGTTTACGCAGTGTTTTTCTTCAAATACTCTTGTATAATACTTGCCACTGTGGGTAACCACCTAAGGGCCAGTGTGATTCCACAAAACTGAAAGGATGGACGTAAATAGCACGTGGAAGAAGAAACAGAGATTGAAGGAGCGTGAAGAGCGTGATACTTAACCGTTTCCCATAGGATACAAAAAATGTTTCTCTATTGCTCATCAGTCCACCGTATTCACTCAGCCTCACTTACTCTCACTCACTTACCCACTCAGGCAAACGTCTTTAAGGGTGTGACGTCGTCGGCTTGCTTTCTCTTCATCGCGTTCTTACAAGGTAAATTACGGGGAATAACGTCTTCGCACAGAATGTATTAAAAGTATTGACAACGCGCGAGCATTCTTATATAAGGAGTTGATCAGTGTAAAATGGTACACGTAGAGAAAACTGTGGGTTTGTATAAGTTTTCTTATTCTATCTCTGACTTTCACACGCTCAATAACTTTCTTTCATTGCATTCATTTCGTGTGTGCGCCTCTGTCTCTCTTTGCTCTACACTCGAAGTGAGTGGAGTTTATAGATGGACGAGGAATACGAAAGTAAAAAATGGTACAACAACAACAACAACAATGAGAACAAAGTGAAGCCAATAAAACTGGCGGATGTTGAAGGGAAGAAAGAAGGAAAAATGTAAAAAAAAAAAAAGGAAAAGATGAAGGAGCTTTTGTGTCCATAGATTGCAGAGATAACGAGTTAAGAAAACAAACGTCTTGAGCTAGTATTCTATTTTGAGTAAAAAGGACAGAAAGAAAGGCCCGGGAGGAGGAAGACAGCAGTCAGAGAACGGGGAGAAAGCGTGCATAGGTACATACTTTTAAGACACACGTATGTGTATTGTGTTTTTGTCTCCCGAACAGAAATTCAAAGAGTTCCTATCTCTTCGCTTATCTGTTTTAAAAACAGCCCAATACACTAGAGAAGCAAGCACAAGGACAGTTAGCACTTTGTTTGCCGATGTCACATCGCCACAATCATTCTGGTCCACATACGACGAACGCAAGCATCATGGAATAAAAATAGCCACTGTGACTGCCCAATGTATAAATGAGACACATTACAATTGCACCCACTTCGTCTCTCTCTCTCTCTCTCTTTCTCTCTCTCTCTCTCTCTGTGTGTCTGTCTTTTGTGTTGCGACGATGAAAAAGTAACGTTGTTTTGCTCCCAGTACCATTCAGAGAGTCCCTCACTTTCTCCTCACATCTCACTCACACCTTCACACAAACACGCTTCCAACTTTCGCTCGAGTTTCCTCTGGTTTTGAGTTTTGACCACGATTGTGTTTTCATTGCCATCATCTGAGTATTGTGTACGTACAGCTATTCTGTCGTTGCATGTCTCCCATCCATCCTGTTGAAAAAAAATGTTTCAAGTTTCCTCCATCAGAGTATCTACGTGTATGTGTGCCTCATGTGTGTTATTATGCTTTCATTCTTTTGTGTATTTCTTGTAAAGCGGAAAAGCCTCGAGAGAGTTTACTTTAGTCCGAGTTCTCCTCACACAAAAGAAAATACTATGTAGTCAGATACACGATGCTTTCAATTCTGCGGACGAATAGTGAATGCTTTTGAAAAGGCGCAAGCTATCTTCAGGATGAAATAGGGGAAAGAAAAAAATGTATATAAGCACCACACCCAGAATAGAAATGTAAAAGTGACAGAAATGAGAGAAAGAGAAAAGAAATCTGTAAGAAGCCAAAATAAGACAAACGGGAGCAAAGAGACCTGAATGTCTACAATGTACAGATTATGCATGACTATATCTTCGTGCTGCATCTTCACTTTATATGAATGTATGACAGGGAAAAATGATTCTGACTATTCCTTTGCTTTCAGGATCAGCAACTCTGATTCAATTTCATTGTATATACATCCATATGCATATGTAAATAGGTTAAAACAGAACAAAAAAATATATATCATATGCATACGAGAGTACAATGTCTCAATTTTTTGTCGACTTTTTTGTACTCTCCTTTTCTCGTACAAAAGCTTTATTTCCAGAGGATAATGCCTTTGTTCACGAAAGTGGCAAAAGAAGAGAATGAAAAATAGAGGGAAAATATGGGTTGCTACATTTACTTTTAAGAGTGTCTAGTGTTTGGACGCCCGGAAGAATACCTTACATTGCGTGGTGTGACTCTGCCATGCTTTATGGTGTAAGTAATATTAAGGGTTTATCGGCTAAATATGGTGGGTGCTCGTAGTTTTGCGGGGACTTGTAGAGGGTACGTACGCTTTCGACAGACGTGAAGAAACGAGTCTATACTTTTGTCGCCTTCTTCGTGTTAACATATTGGAAACAAGTTACTTCACTAATTCGCAAACTGCAAAGGAAAACGTCTATGCATGAATGTAGAAATGGAGTTGGAAACCGATATTTTTCAGCGACATGTCGACTAATTTGCGAACTTTGACTCAAATAGGGCCAACTGTGTTTATAAAGCTGCGAATTTCTCCGCAGTGTGCTTCATTACAACTTTCTTCTTGCTCCACCGGTCGCCTGTGTGTGTACAATATGTGCACAAAGGAAAATTTCTTGTTCCCTTTCCTTTCAAAACATTCGTACGAGGAAACAGAAGCTATTTTTGTATTTTTTGAGATTGTTAAAAATGATGAGTAGGCAGTATCTATCTACTACATGTACGTAGTATTTTTTCTTCACAGTTAGTGATTACTTTCTAGTGCTCCTTACACGGAGAACAATATATCATGTTCTCCACGGTACAAAAATCAATGCTTTGTATCAACTGCTATCGAGACACTGCCGCTGAGCTACGTCTTCATTGTGTCGATTTGGATACTGCCTACAGTCAAGGATGCCGAAAACTGGATCGAGCTGTCATTGTAAGTCCTCTAATAAATCCAATCACTTTTATCATCTATTTCTTCCTTCCGTTTCTCTTTTATTATGACGGTATTTCCATTCCCATTTACCATGTTTTTTTTTCACATTCCCCTCTGGCAAGAGAGTGTGTCTCTCTGTGTTTGTGTGTGTGAGAGAGAAGAAGAGATTGTATGACAAAAACAAGATACACGCACACACAAAATAACGTAGAAGAAAGAAAGAAAGAAAGGAAGTCGCTTTACAAAAAACACGCGCACACGGCATATGCATATACTCTGAAGACATTGTGTAGCAGGGAAGCACAACGAGACAAATACAAAAGCAAAAGGAAAACGGGAATCAAGGGAAATAGTAATCTTTTCAACTTTCTTTCTTTTCTCCCACTTGAGCCATATGTGTATGTGTGGGCACGTATGCAAGCAAAAACATGTATATTGAATGATTTGATACTGTCTTCAATATATTTATCAACTTTACTCCTTTTTTTACTCCAATGCTCATATATTTTTTCAACACCCGCACACCACCTTATGTATATACAAACGTGTCTGTTTAGAAGAGACGAGAGAGTGAATCTGTACTTGTATATGCTATTGCTTGTACTGTTTCTTGTACTCCACTTCACCAGAGTAGACTATTTGGTTTGATATTGGAAAAAGACGTACACCTAGTTTCCTCCCGAATATTTCTTCCTTTTCCTTCGCTTCGTTGTGCCAATCGGGATTTTTTTTGCAATTGCAAAGGCTTTCAAGAAATATTGACAGTTTCCCCTTTCTCTCTTGCTTGTTCCCTCGGGGAAAATTTACGCGGCTCCATGAACGCCAGAATAAAAGTCGTTCATCAGTATAAACGCCTTTAGCTACTGCTTCACTGCCACAATCCAATAATTCCCTTTCCCATTTTTACACATCGAGATTCAGTGAGGATATTATTTCCTCTCACAATACTCCGTCCCACATATATCTCTTTTAAATACACTAAGCACAAAATGTCCGTACGCAGGGGGAGACAGTAAAAAACGGCTTTTTAGCTGATTTCTCTATCATTTTCTCTTTGTCGTGGTTGGCTCCAGAGTGTAATGGTGTGTTGTGTGTGCACGGCAATCTGTGAAAATTAACGACAACACATTTCGTTATTGGTCTGTTATTTTATTATTTTCCAGTGGAAAGGAGGATACAGTAGTTTTGCACGAGAATAGTATGCCATTCACTCATGAAGTGGAAAAGGTGTCGTTGCGAAATTATAGAGCATACAGTCGTCGTTTTTTTACTACGAATATCGCACTGAATTGGGAACACTGGAAAATCGGAGGATTACGCTAAGCTGCAATCCAAACTAAAAAGATGAAAGAGAAGCGAGTGTTGTGTGCCTCTTGAGTGAGACTGTTCTCCATACGGAGATGAATATATGACGTCCACTGTGCTTTCACTTTTCTCAAACAGTCTATTGATCACGTATAGAGAGTGTACACCAAAATAAAGGGGAAACGAGGAGAGATATGTTATTTTTATCGTTTTTTTCTATACATATATGGTGATGTAACGCACTCTAATCATTCCCTTGTGCTCATTGATATGGAATTGGAATGGCTCAATCAGTGTAATGAATAAATAGTAAAAACGATCCTATAATACATGAGTACCACACTGGTCTTTTCATTTTCAAATGGACTCATTTTCCGTCGCCAGTCTAGTCGCCATTACGTCTTTCTTCTGTGTGACTTATGGTACATGTCCTCTTTGCGCAGTATTACCTAATCATCATTCACATAAGTAAAGTAATGTGGGCGCAGCGGCCAAGAGTAGCATGTAGCGACCAGAACTCTTATTTGTACCGTGTCCCACAAATCGTCTTAAATCTTGCGGTTGTCATATTTGAACATTTTCTATATAGAATTCCGGTTTATCTTTTCCTAGTTAAAGTAGGTCACCAGACGTATGTATGTATGAACTTCAAATAGATTTGTATAAATGATACCAGGTATTATATAATGTAATATAGTTTTATTAGTCTCATCATTTCAGTCAAAGCACGGGCGTGGGCCGATATCAGGCAATAAGACAGCTGAATTATATATTTCCAACCGCAATTAGTTTTTCTGACATAAAGTGTACTAGAACTTATATCCATATAGATATACTCATTTTGAAAAGGAAAGATTCAAAATTAAAGCTTGGATTGTTCCTAGAGGTGGGCAATAATCTGGCGCAACATCAAAAGCTGCAAAGGTGTGCCATGAAATATAATGGATCTTCTGTTGTTCTGTTTTCTTCCTTATTATACGGTTCTGACAAAATACGGTTAGCTCGAAATCCTATTACTTTGATTTTGAAGAACAAAGTCTAAAATACATTTCGTTGTCTCCAATTTACCATGCACGGGTAAACATTTTGAGGAGGAAAGGCGTTCATCACGCAGTTTTGTCAAAATTAAGTTCTTCCAACTGAGCGGATTTTCTCTGTAGGGGGAAATTAGCTTTCATTCCATCCTTCTCTTATATAATCACGCCTAATAATACAACTTGAGCTAAGCGTCCCAACTACAAGTCTGCCGTGTTTCATTTTTTACCACAACTTATATCCTGCTTCACGACTGTGACGAACGAATGTTACAGTCTCTCATCATCTTTTTCTTTGCAGAGCCTTCAAGACCTTCAAAGGGCGGTTCGTGATGGTATTTTCGCGCTAAAGACTGTCCTAGAGGAGCTTCGCCGAAACGCAGAGGCGGAGAAGAGTGCAGTGAATGCTGTGTGCCAGACGATTTCCGATGCTTTGAACAAAACTCAGGAAAATCTACTTCGTGATGTTGACTGGTGAGCTTTCGTATGTGAATTTCTTCTTCTGAACACTTACCCCCACCCTTAGCGATTACAATGCTCCATGTCTTCGCCACACACGAATGCCTTTGTAACGTGGAGGAGTGTTGGTGACGTGGATTCGGGGAAAACACCACACAACTTCCATTAAGCATTTCCTAATAATAATGTGTTTGGAGAAAGGAGTGAAGGGATTTTATAGTAATCCCCATCGTCATCTCCTTCTCATCAGTGCAATTGGATTTTTATAATAAGACTGTTTTGAGCTCTTGACTCGACGGTCCCTTCGCTCGAGAAAATCCTGCTTTTTTTTTGTTTGATCAATAAAAATCAATTAGTGGTGTTGGCAGGTTAGAGGAAATTGTCTTCGAAATTGTGTGCTTCAATGACATTCTATTCCCTATCGCTCCTTTACGCTGAAAAAAAAAACGATGACTAAAGCAATGATAAATAGGAAACCAGTCACCACAGGGTCAAATGCTCCACATAGATCCTTTTTTATGAAAAAGAAAACTCCAGAGTCAACCTAATTCTTTTCCGTCGAATTTGACTCTGCAACATTTACCATTTTCCCTTCAGTGTCTGTGTCTCACTGATATTCTCGTCATCTGTCGTTGTCGTTGGATAGGCTAACTGTTGCGTTTACAGGTTGGGGACGTCTGCTCCATGAAAAATGCTAACATGTTTGGAATGGAGCGAAAGAAAATTTACTTTACCAATGAGGCGTGACTAATATTGAGTCTTTATTCGGCAGCATATTACGTCTAGAATGGCATTAAACATGGAAGAAAAAAGGGTTTTAACATGCCAAAAGTTCTATTTGAATGGAAGGAAACTGTAGAGCCTCACTTGCTTGCAGGTGAAGGAGAGTTTTATGGATGAAAGAAGAAAAAATATTTTTTAGGAGAAATCAAGCAGAATGCAGTGATTCGATGATTGATGGGCATGACAAAAGAAATGGCTTTAATATCACGAGTCTCGCGTACTTCCCGTTTTATAGGCATTATTACTAGTCAGGAAGCACTGGAGACAATTTGCAGTCACTTTGTATCCTACTGCGTATTCCATACATAGCCTCAATGTACATACAACGACATTTTTGTTCCCACCTACAATTACGTAGACGTTGAATATTGTACCTGCAATTTAGTTAGTAGAAAAGATTTTATGAAAGATTATTAAAATCCTCCACACTCCTTTTTCATTTATAACTAGTACCAGCCATAAAAATGTCTTATTTATTATGTAACGTGTAGATACGTCATAAATCCCACCAGTGGCAACGCAAACAATTCGTATGCGTGTGCACCTATATATTGACATTCCTTATGTGAAATCTATTATTACTGTGGGTAAGTATGTAATCAATATA
>JAHZMW010000863.1:0-19720 GCA_027743745.1 Alloscopus bannaensis | reverse complement strand
ATGGATGACGAGTGTAGGTCGAAACGATTTCTTTCTTTTCCTGAAAATCCATACAAGTTGCAATGCCCCTTCTGAGCCACATCAAAACTGTTGCTGCGACATGGTGGAAAAGAGTGGGAGCAAACTATTTCCTCCCCAGTTTGCTTGAGTTGATGTGACCCTTTTTTCTCTCTCTCTATCTTTTGTACATTTCAAGAAAAACTGTAAAGAATCGCTGTATTATATGTTGTATGTGCCAAGTGTATGGCAGTAGAAACAGAGATACACGCACACAGGGAAAGTGCAATGTTTGTCCTTGGATTCACTCGTCTGGTAGAGCTTATACTCACTGAGAAAAGAAACGCATAGACTTGTAAGGCTATATACGGTTTTGAGAAACGCGAGGCGATATGTCGGCTTATATCAGCGTATGGTCTGCAAATGGTCTCGTGCAAAACAAGACATTGCAATGCACTCGCACACAATCAATACAAGTGAAAAAGTGACCTTCACAACATATGATTTTGACAGTGTAAAAGAGGAAAAAATGTGAGCAATGTCTTGGCATGAACACGCATCGTCAAATGGATGGTATTGTTGTAAGGTGCGTAAATGTAAATGGATTCGATGTTATTTCAGCTGCAGTTATTGCCAATAGAATGCAAATGTGGGAGAGTTTCATGAACTGGAGACTGTAGGATATGTGGTTGTGACGTAATAGGACAGAGTCATTAGTAATCCCCCTCCAAATTTTAACCTGTATTTACAAGTACCTGTCGAACTGTACAATATCTATTATTTTATAAAGCTAAGAGTATATTTTTTTAAAACAATCATCGACGGTGAAATATTTACGTATTTGTTTCATTTATACAGCAATATCGGTCGAAGGTTTTTAAACCTTTTTTTATCAATCACCGAATTTTTGTGAGTGAATTCCATCGTTTTGTAAACTACTGGAAGAGTGGATACATGGAATCACAAAACTTTACCATTTAGGATTGGGGAAGAGCTCAAAATCAAAGTATTCCGCACCTTCGCATAGTTGTCTGCTACTTTTACAAGTGATTTTCCTGGCCAAAAGATTCCCCAAATAAAAGAAGCAGAGCTTGGGAGCAATAAATCTGAAATGAGCCACTGTAAATCGTAAACTAATTTCTCATGAGACAAATACAGTGGAATACCCATACCCTGTGGCTTTCTCTAACCAGAAGAAATATAATAGTAGTTGCTTGAAAAAGTGTAGTCGCTAAATACTGTTTTGGGCAGATTTGTGTGGTAAAAAACACGGCATACGTGTTGTCACTCAAGATACGAGAATAAACACACGTGCGTACCAAGCAATATCCTCTTTTTCTTCCTGTCGTTTTTTTGTCCAAAAGTTCACGGTGAAGACTCGTTCAACATTGTAGACCATGATGATTATTACCAATTTCTCATAAAAGCGAGATGCAATGAGACACAATTTTTTGCCATTTTTGTATTTACAAAATTTCAGATGATTTTGCGTGTTTGCACATTTACATCTCTCCGTGACTGGTGAGTGACTTGCTCGAAAATGAAATTAAGCAATCCTCGTGAAAACCCTTACGTATAATAAAGACGACGATGAGAGGACGTTGTTTGGATTCCCAATTTCTTACTTTCCTCTTCCTCCTGTGTACGCAGACTCATTTCGGAGTTTATGTGTCATGCCGTTTTGTATGCATGCTTATATTATTAACGTCAGTCGCTCTCACATGGATTAGTTTTATGTTAAGCATAATTTTCCCGTCCTCTCTCTCTTGTCTGCTCACATCTTCATCCCTCAGTTCTATTTTTAACAATATCGTGTACAGTAGACGAAACATGGTTTTAACTAACTTTTTTAATATCCCGTATTTTTACGGACATCCCAGAGAAATCTTTATGTCTTTCAAGCATGTTCGTCGTGTGTTCCTCCGTCGAGTATGGATGTATGGATGGGCTGTGTTAAAAAAGTATTTAAATTTCATACATGTGCATTTCTTCTTCGGATCGAATGAGTGTTTAATCTTAAGCAGCTGAGGTAAAGATGTTTTTACACTTTTTTCTCCTCTTCTTCGTGTCGTCTTTCTTTGCTCTCCTTTTCCACTCATCTCGAATTTTCATCGTGAGCATCATCGCGGCCCACCATTTCACCCAAGCTCTCAATGAATATTACGAGAAATGTGTGGATAAAAAGAGAGAAATAAGAAAGGCTCATGTTTACACTTACTCTCGCTGATGCTCACTCCCGATGAGAAGGCGAAACGTGCTTATTGAATTGGATTGAGAGAGAAATTAATGGGATGAGAATGTTTGATGCTGTTTGCTTCACTCATTTTCTACCCTCAGAAAAAAACCTCGGGATGAGGTAATCTCTCTTCCTGTTTCCTCTTAAAAGAAAATTAGGATTGCAACTTTTTTTCGGAGAAAGAAAGAGAGAAAGAGCAGATACGAAATGATGATTTTTGATGATGATGAAAATGAGCAAGAGGATGAGCTCTCATTGCATTCCTCTCTACTTACCCAAAAGTTCTGTCCTCCTCGCACCAGAAGGATGCATTTCTCTGTACTTGTTGACTGCGTGATGATGCCATTTAGTATCTTGTTCCCTGTCAAATTCGTTTCGTAGTTCGTTAACGATAATTTTTAAAATCCTTCCTGTAAAAAATTATTATATGCAGCCTCTGGGAGCTAGAGAGTGGGAGAAGTGGAGAGTGAACTTATTTTCCCTGTGTTTATGCAGGCAGTTTGCCTACAAAGTTTTTTCTTGCCAAAAATACGGAATTTTTGTGTAAAATAAAGATTTCCCTTTTCCACTTCTTTTTTGTGGTCCTAAAAATATATATCTGTATGAGATTTGAAGAGGGAGTGACTATATTCCCAATAATTTTTCGCCATCCAATTTTAGGCATGTCTGAACGAGATTTTTTATGTTTCTCGAGTGAAATTGGCATACCAGAAGAATGTCGAGAGTTGGTAAATAAAGTAAAGAGTTCATTCGACTATGCGACTCTTTGCTCTCTCGAGTCGCTAATAATAATAATCAGTATTAATTTTAGCTTCACCATTTTTTAACTACTGTATACCACCGTCTGTCTCTCAGTGCGCGTCGTAAGTGGAAACGTTTGCTCTCTTTTTTTTTCTCTGTGATGCCCTCAAATACGTTTGTCTTGCTTCGCTGCAAACGAGCGTGTGATGCGCGTGTTACTGCTGATCAGTTTTTGGAAGGAGGATAATGATACTCTTGCGACGACAGTTGGCTACACTTTCACATTAAAAATAGAGAATGTGAATCACTTTTTTTGTTTTTCACTTCTCCTTCTCATCTAATCGTTTTGTACAGAGTGCAGCCTCCTTATGAGCGAGTCCTGCAATAAAATGTTAACGAGAGTGATATAAAGTTGATCGCCTTCAACTAGACGATCCCCGTTAAATATAATATTGAGCCAAATGACTTATTTCGTATAGAGTGATTCAATGGAGAAAATCGTGAGATATTTTTAGGCTCCACCATTTGGTAAAACTGATCATTAAACGGGCAATAATAACGAGTCACAAGGGCAAGCGATGGAGTGAAATGGTGAGATGACGAAGAAACGTCTTGAAGTGTGAAACGAATATCACAACGTCACTCATATACCGATCCTCAGTAGAGTGAGGTTCAAATATATCAAGTTTGTTAAGTCAGTCATTACGACTCAAAGAGGGAAGTAATGTGCAAATCAAGACTCGGAACATTGGTTGCAGGAATGTGATGCAAGAAAAGCAATGTGGTTTGTTAGTAATTACGAGAGAGGCGGATGCATGTGTGGTTCATAAATATTCTTAATTTGATTCAAATTATCAAAGTTTTTTTTGCATGGAAGACAAGATGTTGGAATTAGTTTATTACAGGATGCTGTACAAAGTGCAAATGAGCATGATCCAAAGAGTGGAACACAGAGGTGTGATGCAATTTGAATACCATAATGCCTACATAAAATTAATCTGATGATTATAAGTGTAGAGCAGTTGCAAACGGAATTATGTTCAACTGATGAGAGATACCAAAAGTGTGCAATGTGTTCTCTGTGTTATGCCGAATTTCGAATTATGCATCGTTTTAAAACTTGCGACATGACTCCTTTTCATTTAACTCGATTTACCTACGCGCCGCACTGACTAGAGTAAATACAAAAACGTCTTTCATTCTCATCGTTTCCACCAGCTTACTTTATTGCATTGCAATGTCGATATCATTATTTCAACCCGAGCACCCTTCTCGCTGTTGATCAATGTTAGGATAGGCCCAGTCTTTGAAAGAGTGTGCAATGAAAAATTGCTTCCACTTTTCCACAAGGAGAAAAAAAGTTCCCTCTCAATGAATCGCTGAATCGACGGTATTATCTGTTTCTCTTATGCGAGGGTGCAGATAAAACAAAGCAGCGTAAACTCGTTTAGAAAAATACACACTCCCTTGTGATTACTCACCGAAAAAATGCTCATTCATACAAATGTCAAAGAGTTTTTCAGAGGGAGAGAATCAGTAGCAGTTGTACCTAAAAGAAACTGGTTCCAACCAGCATTTCACACACATTTTCCTTCAAGTCTTAAAAATTTCCCTGGAACTTGTCAAGCCTCTCCTCTGTAATTATTAGCTGGAATGTATAATCAATCATTTGATCTACTTGACGGTTGGTTATCTTGTATAGGTAGTACAAAGTATTAAAAAAATTAAGCAGATGTGAGCGGAAAAAACCTGTTGGAAAAATGCAGGAAAGGGAAGGGATTGGCGAGTGGATTTTTTGTGTGGAGAAAGGCGCGTAGTCTTAGGCATTCATTACAACCCGATTGTGCTCTCTGCTTAAAAACAAATCTCGTAAGCACTTCGGACACAGGGACCACTTTCCAATCACCTCGCTCAGCCTTCATGGTCTCAAGCGTTTCCAGCTTGAAAAACAAGATAAACCACAATGAGAGAGCAAAGACTTGAGCTGAGCAGAAACAAGAAAAACCGTGCTTTTCTGTAATATTCCTTGTATATCCAAAAGCATGTAGGTTCTTACACTTTATACGTTACTACTTGTTCTATCTGTATCTCCCTTTCAAAAAGGACATTATAACTCATGGGTTGAAAAGCTTGGTTTGGAAAAGAATCTTCCCTTTCCGTCTTGGTTTTTTGTGCTCACATCCGTTTCTTGCTCTCCTCCTCAGTCTCCTTCTTTTCCCCGCGAGTTGGAACAGTTAATTGAATAAATTCCCTAATTCCCAGCTTGTTTTCCAATGTCCGTAGAAAGCTGAGAGATTACAGAGTAACAGACAAGCAGCTGTGATACACTTTTATGTGGGATGCTCCCTATGTGTGTGCTCTATCCGTAAATGAATCTGCCGTCTTAAAGCAAGTGTAGACTCGTACAGGCAGACACTTTTTTAAAAATCTGAATGTAATATCGAAACACAAACACAATATTAATCTTATTAAGGGTACAGATAAAACCATCGACCAAGATTTCGAGTTTAACCTATTGCAAATGTAGGTATAAATTCAAACATATTAAAATCTGATCGGCGTTGAATCACTCTCCAAACATTATAAAAATATTCACTACCCTGAATATTTTTTACTTTCGCATTAACACCAGCAACACCCACACCTACTTCTTATGTAAATTAGCCACTCATTTGTCCTTACTCTGCCTAATGACAAGTTTTAACAATTCCGGTGTCGTAATAAAGGCGGTGATTTGTTTTTAGCAAAATTAACACCCTCCGTACACCCGGCTGCGCGATCGGAGCGCTAGAGAAAGAGAAATGAGAGAGATTAAGCTCTGTATTATTATTTTTTTTACTGTTTTAAATACCCCTATTATATTACAGGGCTTCGTGCCAAAGTCCAAGCTGAAAACAAGCTCTGCATCTCAACACACGACACAAACCATATATTACGCACACACTCCCATTCTTATTCCGTACTTTAGTAGCTTAGCTCTCTGGCGTGTATCAATGTACAAAGAGTAGTATTTAACTCTCTCACACGCTCTAAATTATAACCTTTTCTCTTGCTCACACTCACTCTATCTTTGTGTCGGTATCTTTTAATGGCAGATGGCCGTTTGTAAAAAAAGAGAAAGAAAAAAAGAGGAAAACCCTTTTAATTGCTCCAACTGCTTGGAATCTTCTCCGATCTGTTTGAGAAGCACACGCGCGCCATTTCTTCCATGAAATTAAGAGAATATCTTCACATTACTTTATGTACATTTGAATTATATGAAAGCGTATAGAGTGCGGCACACAAGAGAAGAATATTATTAAATGGTGTAATGAACGGCTCCGCTTTTTTCTTAAATGCGACTCCATTCTCTTTTGACTGGTGTACACACTTTGAGAGAGAGGAGTATTATGAAATTCATGTTTGTCTAATTTCTTCCCCCCATCTCGACTTTCGACCCTATTTAATAACTTTTTTTTCGTCTTGTGTACTCTCCGTCGGAGATGTTGTAAGATTATGAATAAAATGTGCCGTGTGCTTTTGCTCTCTGCTACACATAAGCTTCCTCCATTCTACTTATGCTGAGTGTGTAAAAGTTTTTAAAGAGAAACAACTGTCACATTTTGATGATTACGCAACAGCACACACGTTTCACCACTCGTTTGCTGTCAAACAGGCGAGATACACGGGGAAGACAAAAAATACGTTCTAATATGCATATGAATGAGAACACACTTCTGTGTACAAAAATGTCGTAACGTCAACCCACGTGTAGGGAGATTAGTGTCGTTTTTGTGATGAAGCCCGAAAGAAAAGGGCACGGGTATAAAAATCCTGTTGTTAATGTGCTCTGCTTTTTTCATCGTCTTCCTCATTTAGTTTCTTCGTATCATCATCATCAAGATCATCTCAGAGAATAGTAGAGTTCCATACAGAGCGAGCTTTTAAAAAAATAGAGAGAAAGGGAGTCAGATTCACATCAGATTTACCACTTGGTAATTTAATATAGCTAGAAGGAAATTAACGCTTGTGGCCCATTTTTTTCTTCACTAAAAACTCCGCTGGAAGCTTGTGTAGTATAATGTATGTGTGTATAAATAAGAAGCTCCCACGAGACGTGAAATGAGCGGTGGAGAAGGTAGCTGTGCATGTTAAAATTAAGAGAGTTGAGAGAAAAAAATCTTCTAAACCCACGAAATCTGCACTATAACCCTATACGCTGGAGTGTTTTCAAGGATTACTTCAAGTATAAATTTTATCCAAGAGAGAAAAAGAGGGAAAAGAGCTCGTGATGCTCGCTAATTGGAAATCCTTGGTTTCCCTCATGATGACGATAATGATACGGATGATGATGATGATTTTCTCTCCTTTGCTCCACTCATTTCCCTCTTTCTCCGTCTTCTCGAGAAGACTCGTGTAATTTTTAACTTGTTCTTCTAATGTGCATGCGTATATATTATATATATTTTTCACTCGACCATATCCCAGGCTTTTGTAGCGAATATAATATGTTAGATTTCACATCATCAACACAACCAACAAACCACTCGACTTTGAGAGATCCAAGTGGATAAAGCGAGAGAGAGAGAGAGAGAGCAAAACTAAAAGTTAACGAGAGGCTACATTGACTAATATGCGGAGGAAGAAGGTGGGCTCTGCCCATTAAAAATAGGACTTAACTACACACACACGTACACCACTCCTTGTAACTCATTTACCATTCCCTATTTACAACTTCTCCGCTATCTTTCTCTCATCCGCATTAAAAACCAACACGGCACCACGAATACTTAACTACGTCTACATGTCTACTCCTTCCTTCACACTGGTATAGAGCATCTTTCTTCTTGGTGTGATAGAAGCTAATTTTCCAAGTTTTTAGCCTAATTTTTTTCCTCTCTCCATTCTCCATCACACTCCACTGCATGCTTCTTGCCCTTTTCAGCTTTCCTAGAGAAAGAGCAAGGTCTATCTCTCCGTCTCTTCGCCATCCTGATTGGCTAAAGGTTGGGCCAGTTATTAGAGATCTTGCAATCATCTAATGGCCAAATGTATAATTCATGGAGCCTATAATTCACACTGCTGACGAACAACCAGCATGCAAAAGTTCAATATGTAAGCACACGAGGAAAAAACTCGAAATTCATGCATATAACACTAGCTCCTATATAAGGCGGAAGAAAGTAGATGCGTAGTTAAAAAAGGTAGACAAAAGAGAAGTGTATGTGTACACACTCGCACACACTGCTAACTAATTGAGAAACCCTGCTGCTTCTTCTACACTAATCTAAAGGTCCTGTGTGCTTCCATTCTTGAATATAACACTCTGAGTATATGTATAGGTTGTGCGAAAGAAAATGAGCAACCCATAGAGAGAGAGAAAAAAAAAGTTAATTGGGCTGCACCAGACAAGGCATGTACAACCCGTATTCTCTTTCTCTTAAAAAACTTTTACTTGTCTGCTCTCTTTCTCTGGCGCTGCTGTTAATATTAGTTCGTGTCTCAACTCAAAAAACGCATACTTACAAGCCTTTTTGTTTGTTACTTTGAATTAAGGGAGGAAAAAAAGGAGAAAGTCTTGTGAAGTGGTTGTTGTGACTCAACTACTTTTTTGTGTGCCGACGTCGCACACTCTGCCGCACACTACCGCTGTGCGCTCATGTCCAGCAGCTGTTTTTTATACTATACCAAACAATAGTAGTCTCCATATTTTTCCCTATCACCTTATTTCCTTTCTAAGTATATCTGTTGAGGAAAAAAATGTTACTCGTCTAATGTAAAACTAACAAGGTAAATATTATTAGAGAATGTATGTTTGTGTGTACCGCAAGTCACATTAACAGCTTAGAGTCACACAACACACTTTTTTTTCTTTAGCTCCTCAGGCCGCCAGCATAAGAGTTGAGGAGGAAGGCGGAAAAATGTGTATCTGATAATTAGGCATGCTTTTAATGAATCCCCTTTCGCCGAGTGTTTGCTCACTATGTACATATTAGATTGTACACATTTTTTGTGTCGGAGTTACGACGAGAGAAAGCGTACGTGGATTTTCTTTTTGGTGGAAAAAAAGAAGCGAGAAAAAAACGGTGGTCGTCTTCTTGATTTCTTTCTTGCTTAAGAGAAGTGAGCGGAAGTACGGCAAGACATGCAAAGGACTCATTACGTCCTCCATAATAAAGAGTAAAAGCGGTGAGAGAGAAGAGAGTGGGTGAGGGAGCGAGAGAAAGCAAGCTTTCGCGTACGTATTACATCAAGCGATTTTAGGATAATTACTTAAGTGTAAGTAACATGTAAGAAGTAAAAATGTGGAGAAGAGGTAAAAATGTATTACGGAACAAGACTTGTTTCGACATATATGCCGTGACTTGGTTTTTTTCTTTCTATGGTCACTTTGAACAAGAATGGACCTTTATATATAAAGTTAGGTATGGGATAGGGGAAGATAACAGCTTCAGCTGTAAAGGAGACGGAGAATATATCACAAAAAGTTGTGTATTACATGTACATTTTTACATATATGCTTTCTAATTTTCTTTTCTATCCTTTTCCCTCTTCCGTCCTTGTGTCTTCTCTCACCGCTTCGGAGAATCCGGTGAAGATGATGATGATGACGAGGACGACGACGACGGTGGTGGCAGAGAGTGAAAGAGGATATACAAGGTTTATTCTTTACGCAAGTGATATATGGAGGCGAAAGCGGATTCTAAGCTGGATTCCGTGAGCTCAGTGGAGTAAAGTGGTGTGTTCTCGGTGGTGGTGGTGGCGAGTGTGTTGTTCGTAAACTTTTTCCCTTTTGTTCTCCACGTCTAAATGAAAGTTACGTATGAGGATGAAAAGCACGGGGAAAGCTATGCATGTTGTGCCCATGTGGTGGAGTTATTGCACGGAATGCATGCATGTGTGTTGTGAGCATCCGAGTTGCTCTACGAAGGTTTTTTTTCTCGAGTATTTCTCGTTTCTGTACTCATAAATGGCTCATGTTCTTTTCACTAAGATAATGAAATTCGATTAGAGCAAGTCTCCCGATGTGCATCGGATTTTCTTCTGGAGTTATACGAGTCATCAACAAACTAATAGGATTAGTTGTACATGTAACTACCCCGAAGAATAACGTTGCCCACTCGACTACTCCTCTGCTCACGCTCACTTCTCATCAGATATTATTACGGTTCGTTGTACACGGTGTTTTTATTATGTTATTCAATAGGAAAACATCAAAATCTCACGGAGACCTTTTATATTAACAAATGAGTGTTGGGTGGGAGGTTAGCTTTTCTGTAATGAAATACAGTGTGTGTATGTGCGTGTGGATTCATTCTCACAGATTTTTTTTCATGGTTCTCTCTCTCTGTATATGTGTTCACAGATGACACAACACAAGTGACGTATTGTCAAGTTTCTCCTGTTTTGGACGACCAGTCATTTGCGAGTTTCGTGCCATCTTATCGTGCCTTGTCTATCAAGACATGCCTAAATATGGATTTCGTTGCACGAATTATCTCTGCTCCTCCGTTTCATTTACGTTTTCCGTTTATATACACGACTCCGTAGTCATCATTAAGGAGGACAAAAAACATGTTCCCGAACTTAACAAGTTCGGGCCTTGTCTCCTCTTCCTGGGTGTACATTCACAACACGGTCTCTCTCGATGGAAAGACAAAATTAATCAACTCAGAAAAAGCTGAATCCAATCTAAGACTCCTTAGGACGACTACGTTGTGCTGATTATTTCTCTCGTTTCTGTCTCTTTTGCCAATATATTCTAATCATCGTCATCTTGAATGTTTAGCTAGTTTCACGAGAAAATGACAAGAAAATGTCGTCTTCCTGAGGAGACCACTGTTGTGCACTGTGGAAAAAGTGAAAAGCAATTACACCAAAGAGAGAGGACAACGATTGGTCGTTTCTTATTATTCAACTTTTCCCCCTAATTCCTAATCACCCTAATGATAATGGCTCTCATTTTCTTTCGCTTCTTTCTACTTATCCGTTGAAGGGTTTGAGGTAGTTCGCAGTAGAATCCCAAATTATGCAAGACGACTGCCACACTGCTCAAGTTAAAATCACTCATTGCCATATTACCGTCTCCTGAACACATTAACGAGCGTGCTTTGTTCTTAGATGATGGCATCTCTTTAAAAAACAAACTCGCCAAAGTGTAATGAGTGAAGATTCATAATGAAGATAATTTGATTTGCAAAAAAGCCCACGTCGATTGGGTCTCTTTCTGTCTCGTGTCTATCAAAAAATGACTGTCTCCATTTCCCAATGCAATGTATTATTCCATTTCCACTTCACATTAGCAAAACGCAGGAAAAAAGTTGGTTGGTTTAATCACTATAATCAGGTTTAATTGGAGCTTGACTACCATACCTTTTATACTTCCATATTTTCTAGCCAATTTTTTGGGAGGCAAACGAAATACCTTTGATCGCTAATTTGCAAATTCTCGTATAAATCGATGGTATTCGTCGCTTTTTAAAAACCATGTAATTGACTGCCCTGGATTCTTTAAAACAACAACTGCTTGCAATATTAGTGATAAAAGAAGAAACCGAGTAGGCGCCACCAAGTTATAAATACAACAGCTTAATAGGAAGTGACATTACATATGGAATGCTCGAGCGGCTTAATGAGTGCAGACACACTCCACGTTATGAAATATTTGGGAAGAGCAAAGTCCGCTATAAAAAGTGGTGCAAAAGACGGAGAAGCTTTATTTATATTTACTCCAAACATATTTCGGCTTTTTTGTGCCCATTAAATTTTCCAAAGTTTCAGCCGAGTTATTAACGGAAAAACTTGTTTTTTTCTCCCCTTTTTTCTAAAGCTCCATCATATCATATAACACGAGCAAGGCTATGATGATTTTCATTTCTACAAAAAAAAACAAGGTTAAAACGCTCACACTAAGCGATTGCACAACGATGTATATATGTAATATGCAGGAAAGAATTAAAAATTCTCCCCACCAAAACCTTTGAATCTACGATGGTATTTTTGCTGTGTGTATAAAGTGTACTGTCATCTAATGAATGTAGTTCGTGAATGAGCATGTCGTCAAAAAAAACGAAGCAACCGCACGTAAAAATACAACTTTATATTCAGTTCGTATACTAATATAAAGAGCAGGAGAGGTATACTGCCAGTCATCATGCTATTATTAGAAGTGTGATGAGTTTGGTTAACTTCCAGAAATGAGGAAACAGTCCACCACGCACACACTCACCATATGCTTTTTCATGCATTTAAATTAACGATGAAATATACGATGAGTGAACTGGAGTGACAATTTTTTTCTCCTATCTCTCTCTGAATACATATTTTGAGCAAAAATCTACACAGCATTGCGTATAAACTCTGACTCAACTTTACCAACCGTGTTTTTACTTTATTTCACTTTTCTGTAAAAAAACAAGCTTCGTGCTTGAGAAGAACATTTACGTAAAATACACTTTCCTCTGCAACTCGTTCCCACTCTTTTCTGCCCTATAAATAATCGACTCTGATGACTGTCAGGCTCGTAATTCACTAAATACTGGAAGATTAAGGAATACACACACACATGTGCAGATACTTTGGTGGTTGATGCGGTACTATGGTGGAGTGTATTGCACCCTTTTAGCTGTTTCCCCACTTCCCAAAAAAATGCCATTGACATTAGAGAGATGTGAGTGAACGCTGCTTGCACATTTGTATAGAGATAATCATATACCTCGAATTTTAATATAAAACGCACTAAATATTTGCTCATTCATTTGTATCATGAAGGAGAAAAAGAAGATAATGCTTATATTACTTCTTATTACTGATTTTAATATCAACCACAGCACAAGTTTTCGCGTATTGAAGATTTCATACCGTGATACAAAAGTGTGAAATCCGAAAACGAGTGAAAAGGTAAGAAATCAAGCTGTGATAGAAAAAAAACAAGGTGTTTCACAGAATTACTGTATTGATTACTGCAATATGTGCAGCCTCAGGTTAAGTAACAGGAAAAATGAGATTTGAATGTGCTCATGCACTTATTCAATACAGTTTTTATCTTGTACTGCGTAGTTTCATGTGACATGTGATATGTACTCGTATTCACCACTATTTATGCACATCAGACTCACACATTATTTTCTCCTTAGAGCCCTGTGGTGAGCTCGAGCACCCATCCGATATAAATATTACACGGATTTTTAAAGAAAATCGTATGGTATAACATATTTCACGTAATATGCAGATTAAGTCGAAGTAGGATGGCTCGATCGTTTCATTGGATATAGAGATATATTCATTACTTGTAAAATATGACTTTTTGCTCGCAGCCATCATATCACACGGACTTGGCCAAATTAGAGTTTACCAACAAGCTCTCTTCTCATCGGTTTTAAAGTATAAATAAATATGTACGTATTTTATGCACGCTGTGCGCTTCTTCAATCACCTTTACGAAACAAATGGTGGATATCTTTCCCATTTTATTACAAGAGGGCAATGCGCGGTCTGACTATGCACGGACGGTGGAAACTGTTTTTTTTTCGCGGCTCTCTAATTATTTGATACGGGAATTTACAAAGAGGTGTGCCTTACACACGAGAAATCAAGCCTTGCAAGTGCTAATTACATACTTCACAGAGTGGGAGAGAGAGACGCTTTCATAAATGTGATTAACGTTCTCGGCTCACACTATGAAGACTTCGGTGACGAGATAATAAGCAGATGAAACTACACGCCTTTGCTTCACAAAAACACTAGAAAATCCTTCTTCCTCTGTTTCCATACACCATGTGTGCATGATGCACAGGCTTGTGTTTTTGTAAAGTATAAAAAAGCTGGCTTTTGTATTTTTAATTCCTGACGGAGCCTCCTTTCCCCTTCTCCGCGTTTTTTATTCCTTCATAACCGAGAGGGACTTAACAAGACGTGCAAGAGATAAACTAGGTTCACACTCCTTCCTCATCATCAACAACCATCATATCATCGTCAAAGGAGGATTGCCGTATGTGCGCTTCGTAATTACCAGGAGGAAGGTTGAATGTGCGTATATCCGAAAAGATGTGAAAATTATCCATTTTCTTCATATTGTTTCAATATTCTTCCAAAAAAATGCCGTAAAGTAACTTGATATGTGTCTGATTTACACCTGAACGTTTTCATACTCAAAATTACTTCCTTTCCGTGAGGAAATCTCTAAAATACACGAAGAGGAATATAGTTTTTATAAGGACTGGGTAGAATTACGCTGAGATAATCATCCCAAACTTTTCATACTTGCTTGCTTATTATTTATGCATAAAAAAGTGCTTCGACAGAGCGGGCCCACTTTGACCGAAATCGTGGCACATATTTAGTTATTAAATTTGTTAGGAGAAAAAAGAGAGAGACAGGGTGGAAAGATTGAACTTTATCCCACGGCACTTTTTTCCCAACATTCCCTCATCCATTCTTCCAATTAAATCTATAATAATAATATCAGTTGGAGAAGGCCAAAGGCATCGTAATGCCAGAGAAAAGTGCACGCGGCTTGTTGTTTGTCGTGCGTTGTATTTCAACACCTCCATTTTGGGCAGGTGGTTATGCCCCGACCACATTTTTGCTAACTGGGATTTGTTTGGGAAACTATTAAAGCATAAAATGCATTAGATCTAGTTTCACGTAAGGTAAACTTGATCAGGACAAGTTGGAATTTTGTGGAACGGGGAGTATTATCAATTTTTTAGGACAAAAGCAGGAATTGCAAACAAGTATTAATCGTTTGCTACATATTAAGTTAACGAACAACAAATTCATCAATTCTATAAATGAATTCTTCTATAAATATGACGACAAATATGATACTGATGCTATATTTTCTCTTCATAAGGCTATTCAATTTGAATTGTTTTCATGCAAAATTCCACTTCATTACGTTGCTCACTAATAGCAGTATGTCAGTGACACTTGTTTCCCTTCGAGTGAAGCATGGAAATCATTGTGTCACTCGATTTGTGATACACTCAAGCAGATTTTATTGTCGACTCAAGCCGTGTTTTTCAAGTGATTTTCCTCTTGAATGAGTGAATTCCGTTTTCAGTACTTATTAGAATAAAAGGCTTCAGAAATTGTTGAAGGTGGTATTAATTTTTGCATTTTCCTCGGGAGATGCGTGTAGAGACGCATTTTTCACCTCTGGCGTCCAATGAGCTGTTGCCGTGTACTTTTCGCATGCCAATTCCAACACTTAGAAAATTAGTAATAAAATGTTTTCAGCGTTTGATAGGTTTCACTCTCTCCAGTCAGGCAGAAGCATGAGTCGTGATCGTGGCTCGTCGTGTAATCATAAGCTTTTTGTACGGAACACTTGAGCCGACAATAAAAATAGTATTATACATAGTTTTTTTTCTTTGCACTCCGCTCAGAGTACAAAACTGGATTTAAGCTCTTTTCTCTAATTAGGATCTCCTCAGCCAGTATTGGTTCCAATATATACTCTCAATTTCTGCCAGCTCAAAAAAAACAAGTCTTGTGAAGGTGCAGGTGGTGTCCCGCTGTGCAGACTGATACGATGGTCTCTCTCTCCACCCGACACCGAATTTGAAAGAGCATAATATTCTGAATAATTTATGAAGAAAGATGGAAAAAATTGCAGCAAAGTTGAAAATTACGACTTCTTCTTTAATTACGACAAATGTGCACCGAATTTCAAATTGAAATGTTAATGGTGTGGTTGGATCGATTAATTGTGGGGAGAAGACGTAAAAATTTCAACAGAATAATAGTACTCGTGAATGTGTCGTCCTCATCGAGATTTAGTTTGAATATCTTTGTATTTTCTCAGCTTAATGCAAAGCAAACCCATTGTTAAAAAACATCCATCTACTTAGCACAAAAAATTGTTCCTGCGTGTAAATAAAAGATGAGTCGGTCAGAGCAAAATGCTAGTCATTCAATATATTTGAAATGCTTTTTATTTGTCAAATATCATGAGAATCCCTATTAATTAACATATTGATCAAGAAATGTGTCCTGTATGTGAACATGTTACCAGTCTTTTCGCAATACAGGACGATAAGCATACAATGTCGAATTAAACGGAAAGAGTAAAGAAACAGCAGAGCGAGCGGCATTCTTCTCAGTTTAATAGTAATCACCTTTGACTTCAATACCGTAACCTTTCTGAGTATCCTGCTACAATTATTGGAAGATGACGACCAGTTAATAATGTAAGTTTTTATGATTTTGAAGCTCAAGAATTAACCCTCTTGTAGTTCAATAGCGCTCTCCAACAAAGCTCTCCACATTGTCCAATAAATCTTATTATAGTTCTAATTTATTAGAAATTAGTTTTTCTTCGTGCTTTTTCTTTTTCTTAAAAGTAAATTGGCAATTTTTCCCACGTCCCACAAAAAGCATATTTATGATAATGGAGATCGAAGGATTTTGCTGGTTTTTTTCTCGCTCTCTCTTATGTAATCACACATATGGCTTATTGCTGTAGTATGTAATCCTTTTTTTGTAATCCACTGGAAACCCTAAAAGCACTGCGGTGTATGAAGAAAAACGATAAGAAAATGTCTTAAAAAGGAAAATGGATTTGATCCATAAAGCGCTATCTCCCCAGAGCAGATGAGCATTTCGGATACAAATTATAAACTAAATGAGCAAGCCATCTCTATCTTTCTCGCCGTTTCTCAGCTCTCTTGTCTTTAATCGTGTACATCCCGGATCCTGGTGTGATTCAATTGGTGCTCATTTAATAGATGTAGGCATAACCTAATGGCATTCGCAGAAGACGAGAAAAAATGTTTTTGGCCTTGGCTCCAGATCTGATCTTGATGTTTACGAACGTTCACAGCATACATAAAAATCTTTGGAGAAAGAGAGTGTGCACACACTCTGCACACTTCAAGTTGTGTACACACACAGGGAGAGGACGAACATGGTACACAAATTTGAGTTCGATGGAACAAGAGATAATGATCTCAACCCAAATGAGTCCAGTTGAGATAATCCAGTAAGATACAGTGAATTGTTGTGTGTGTGAACCAAAGCAATGGAAGTTTAGGACTGAGGAGTACACAATACAAATAGTAATGCACACTAAAAAAGAGCATTCCTACAGCATCTCTCCTTTTCTTGCCTCTCAGATAAAGTCAGCAAACGAAGAAGGTCTTGCCATACTCATCTACTACACACATCGTCGTGGCAGAGTTTAATGAGTGTTTCTCACTTGAATAATGTAATCTTGAGCCTGGAAGCCCCCTGCAGTTTTTAGCTGACACTTGACCGAATTGGTTAAGGCTTCTTTAGAACACCTGAACCTCTGTTTTTCCATCGCATTCTTCTCCAGCTTAGAAAAAAAATCTTTTGTATAATCATGCATTTATAGTGGTGTTCGCTCGAAAGAGCATAAACCCAAAAAGAGAAGTAGATATTCAGAGAGACCTCGCTCCGTGTATTGTTGTCGCTTGATAAAGTTCGTAGAGAACAAGTAGAAATACTTTTTAAAAACTTTCTCTCGCACTCCTCATCAGAGTGAGTAACCTGGCAGAGCTCTTTTTAAACTCACACTCTGTCACATAATGCCACACAAACCTTTGCTCTCAGAGATGGAATGATAATTTATGCAACTCTCATTCCATCCTTGTGACGTGGATGATCCTTTCCGAATACTTTATCACCTTTCGTTTGTGAAAAGAGGTTCCCTTTAATTCTCCCTTTCGTAACTTTTCGAGTATTAATGATTTTTTTTCCTTTGGGATGCCAATGCTCAGTACACACAAAGCTTGATTTTTGCTCTCCTCCTGTTTTCAAATACATATCTCATCTCTCAAACAAGGTTGGGCCCATGGCTCACAGTCATTGAAAAAAAAGATGGGTCATCATTTCTCTGGATTCTCCTTCGTCTACACTGGATTGGTGTTGGGCAT
Source organism: Alloscopus bannaensis (assembly GCA_027743745.1). Classification (NCBI taxonomy): domain Eukaryota; kingdom Metazoa; phylum Arthropoda; class Collembola; order Entomobryomorpha; family Entomobryidae; genus Alloscopus; species Alloscopus bannaensis. The sequence goes on along the minus strand of JAHZMW010000863.1, from coordinate 1,867 downwards.
GTTATATGGATGGCAAAGACAAGTATTGTTACGAGTGTGTTCATATTAAAAAGTTTACACCATACTGATCCAATAATCATTCTAAAAATGTTGTCTTTTCTCCCTCCCCTTTAAGTTGTATCGGTGAGCATGCATATTTCTATATATGCTAAACGCTAATCACTGGAAAAGAAATCTCTGCTTAAAACTCTCTCTCTCATTTACAACGTATATATTTTATTCCCTTTTTACCCCTGCTGTTGACAGAGAGTTCGAGGAACAGAATTGGTGGGGAAGACGCGAAGAATAATTATTGATGTGGATATTTGGTAAACGTTTTTGGCTTCGAAGGAAAAGCACGTTAGATCAGTCGGTCCTTGTGCATACGTCGTTGAGAGTTTCTGGTGATTGTTAACGTGATGTGAAGTGAGTTGAACATTCCATGAATATTTTTACTGCACTCGAGCATTAATAGATGTATAAATCAAATCATACATTCTCAGCGTTTGGCTCATCGTCGTCATCATGATCATCAGCAACTTGTCCGTTTCATGGATATGTGAGCTGTTACCAGTTTCTGGTATTTATATCTAGTTATTAGCCGATGATAAAAAAACTACCTACCTCCAATACCCGAGGAGAGAGTGGTACTCTTCTGTTGTCTTCAGAGGCTGCCACACAAAGACAAGTAATATATATTATGTAAATGTGATGCTCATATTCATGTCAAACATATGCGGAGATATGTGTGAGTTTGAATGATCAAAAATCAAAAAAAATTAAATAAAAACTAACCTGTATACAAAGAAATATTACTGGTATATCAGTCCGCTAGTACCACACCATACACACCGCTTCATCACATTCCTAAGAAAAAAATCGAAGGAATGTAATACCCAATCGAAACTGGTTGAGTAGTATTTTTTGAGAGGTTGAGATGAGGGAAAAGGACTCGGCAAAATGTCAATAAACAATAGGCATCGTCTTCACTTCGCGGTGTCCACACATGGTGTCTGAGTCTGGGGAGATGGCACTCGCCGCGGATTTAGAAAGAATGTGCGGAGAAAAGTGAGCTTGACGTTTTAAATAAAACTTAATTAATTTCCTACGTTTCTCCATGTACCATTCAAATTTTATGTAAACGCTGTGTGAACGCAGACGCAGAAATATTGAAAAAAAACATTGCTCAAAGGCTTCCTGGAAAGCGTACATTGGACGTACATCTAGGCAAATACAAAAACACATAAGAAAAAAACGAAATAAATTTTAATCATATTTTTGTTAAGAGATTTTCCTGTGTGAAGAGGGAGGTCATGAATATTTATGTTTGTCTTCCAGGGAACCCACATTCAGAACAAAGATGTGTCACTGCAAGAGCTAACGAAGAGAAGGGGAAATGTACTTGTTGAAAATGTAACATTTACGCCACAATATTGCACCCAGCAGCCACAACCAGTGAGAGGAGCTCACCACAGCAAGCTGTTGTTGTGAAGAAGGCACATCGAGGCGCACTACTCCCAACCCAATGTTTAGACAGAAGGGCAACGAAAGTAAAATAATCCAACAAGCCAGAGGAGAACACGGCAGGTAGTCCTTTTTCGTACTTTACCTGTTTTTCTTTTCTAAAGAAATTCATGTTTGAGGAGACTGCCTTGAAGTTACTACATGTAGGTCTAGTTTACTCACTTTTCTTCTTCTTGAAGACGCACTATAAGCATATTCCGTGTATATCCTGAGATTGTGACTAAATTGTATACAAAAATTATTACGTATACACTGTTGAGAGAGATGAATATTTTGAATTCATTAAAGGTGTCTGGATAGTAGTAAGAAAGCGGAGGAATGATTATGCGCAAATTGGAGGAGAGGGAATGCACATGGATGACCG
>JAHZMW010000862.1:0-14229 GCA_027743745.1 Alloscopus bannaensis | reverse complement strand
AGAATGACAAGTCCCCATATTTTTTTGTAGACAAGCCAAAAAGATAGGTGGGATACTATTATGTCGTTATCAGTGAAAAATATATCTCATTTTAGAATGTACGCTTATTACAACCACTTAAAGATATGCCAATATTGTTCTATGCTTTTGCCGCAATTATTGCACGTTCTCTCCCTTACTCTCTCTGTACAGTCATTTGAAAAATAGTTATAACTTTTTGAGAGACGAGACAGAGAGTGGTCGGTAAAAGTTCGTACTTTTTTCTGACTGATGGTATGTGCTATCAAGTTTTTACTCTGGATTGGCACTTGACAGGTACCCAAAAAAAACTCAAAGAGATCGAGATAGTCGTAGACTTCAATTACAAAATTACTTGGGCTTCTTTTACCGTCATGCTATATATACATTACAGATGTTATATAATCTGCTTTCACTTTCACTTATCCCAGACGCCTACAGCGGTAGTTATTTGAATCATTTTTCTGAGTATCCTTATGCCCACCATCTCACTACTATCTAACCCGGTTTACTCGTGAAGCTGGTTTCTCTTGTGAAGCAGATTTCACTTACGTATTTGAAGTGTACTGAAACAGCAATCCAACGTATCGAGAGTAAAGATTCGAGTGTCCTTCTGTCTATAAACTCTCGTGTAGTTTCAAGTCTTCTTTCGGAAACCTCATTACTTCCACGAAGCCAGACGATGGGTTGGGATGTGAGTGTGCTTTGTGTTGCACAAGAGCAATTATGTGGCGAATGTCGGTGATTTGCTCACCTTCCATTATTGGACTTTTGAACCGGTTTAAATATTTAATTTTGCCATTTTATCAAGAGGCAAAGGCAGATATAAGGTGCTCTACTTGGAAACACTTGAACTAGAATTGTCATTACAAATTTAATTTTTTGTGTCACGAAAAACTACACTAAAGCCGAGAGTGACCGTGGCATGAGATTTTACTTTGTTTATATGTGGCACAAATATACAAAAGAAGATGATTAATGAGCAGCAACGAATTTTATATGACATACATAATAGCAACATAACCGAGTTTTGTTGGTTTGTAAATACGAGATAATAAACCCAGACACAAGCAGAATAGTTTGTTGCATAACCATACAGTATTTTGTTAAACAGTGGAAATGAAATTTTTTGAAGTTTTTATAAAATTAGACGAGGAGAGATTGGCAACAAGACGTTATGAGATCAGACGCTAAAGATCACACGAAATGCCATTTGTAATTTGTGTCTGGACAATGAAACCTGGCCGCTGAGATCATTGTAGCCAAATTCCACTCCTGCTTTTGTTCACTATTTTTTTCTGTAGGTCACATGTTACATAGGTATGTACCTACGTATTTACTGCATAGTCGCGTTTACTCGTACACTCGACTATTTATATTCTCAGGGCAATTCCAGCTTACATAAGTACGCGTGACTTCCCTTATGTCGTTTCTCGTTTTGTGTTGTTGCCTCATTTAGTCCCTCTCGCCGAGTCACTTGGCAATGGCAATATGTGTCATCCACTCTGAGGTCAATGGAACCCCTCAGACACGACTGGAATCCTGCATAGCACTCTATTGCTTGCGTGCTGTGCCTCCCTGAAGACTCTTTGCACCTTTATGTTCTCTGCGTTCACTAGCCACCTATATGGGTCATGTTATTATTACACAAAGGCTAATATCGCACATTAGACTTCACGCACAGCGGTACATGATCAACAGTTGTATGCCATGACGTGACAAATATAGAAAAAAAAGCCCAAATCCGCAACGCACAACATGAATAGCTGCAAACGTACGCTTTCACCATTCTGCTTTCCATTTCAGCGGAACATGCTTTGGGAAAGCGAATGCATCTACGCGTATAAATGTCACAATGAATTCGCCTCCTTTCATTAACGAAATTGAGTCGAAAAAGATAAAAAATTGACAAATTGGTGAGGGCTTTCTTCTTTTTTATATTTCAGAGTCAACGTCAATCCTCGCAGTATCTTTACTGGTACCACAATAGCCAAATGGTGAATTACGGTGCTGGGATCAGTATTCACACGGAGCCCGGAATTCACACTCACTCCAGATTAATAATTCCGTCGGCAGGACCGCAGCACACAGGTATTACGGCCATCGACTATCGATTAACTCATTCTTATTGCATCTACCCTTCAATTTGCAATACCCTACTTTGAATGACCTATATACTGTATTTAGCCTCTAAAATGTTTCTTTTTTAGGGAACTACACATGCAAAGCAGCAAATACTAAACCTGCCACCGTACAAGTTTATGTGTCTGATGGTAAGTTCATTTCTAACTGAAAGCTATCATATCTTACCCCTTATATATTTAGTCTCCTGACTTATGACTGGAGTCGCATTTTAGAATATTCTAAAATACGTTTTGGACATACTCCACAAACTTTACTTGAGGTTTTGCATATGCACTTGATTTACAAGTGACAGTTAAAAGTGTGCCACCGTCGTAATATTCTTAAATCAAGATTTTCTGAGCAATTTAAATACTTATCTTTATATGCAACCACTGGATCTTTTCTTCAGCAACCAGATGTGTTTCGCAAATGAATGTTTAGGAGGAAAGTTAAAGAAATATACATTAGATTGGCCAACAATTTTTGACAACTTTATGGTCAAGGAGGAAGAATGCTGTGTCATTTTATAATCCAGATTTTTTGTACTAAATTTCTACTTCACTTTCAAGCTTCTTTGTGTTAAAAACCATATGAAAATCATATATTTTCCCCGAAGACACGCTGTGTATTTATTTGTTTAAAGGTCCGTGAATGATGTTGTGTACGGAGCAAAGTGAAAGTTTCCTCATGCATACACTTTACAGCACACCACCCCCACACAGAGAGGAATATGCTTCACAATTTGAATGGAATCAAAGGATAAAGATCCACTCAGTGAGCAAGCTGTCCTGCTGATGTACGGATAGGAGGATTCCGAGAAAAAAAAAATCATTTCCCACAAGATTTCCTTTATACCCACAAGTTTTTCTCACAAAACATATGTAAATGTGGGAGTGTGTTGCGATGAGGCTCAAAATTTATCCTTCCTTCATTCAATTGGTTGTGTGGTTTCGTTATTTTTCTGCTTGGCACATCCAAAGAAGATAGCAAAAAAACCTGACGTTGAGTGAGTAGTGAGTAGTGAGTTGCTGCTCTTTCTTCTGGATGAATCCATAATGATATACCATACCTCTCCCTCCTTTTGTTGGGTGCATGCTCGATTTTTTTTCTGGGTATTGTAAAGATTCTTTGGGCTTTTGATACGCGTGGTGTCTGGCATGTATGAGCTCTTCCAGATCGACAACCATCAAAGTATGGAAACTCGCCTATTTTCAGTCTTTGCCCTATAAAAAGTTTGATAGATGATTGGATATCATACATACACACATTGTCAGTTGTGCCGNGCTCTTCCAGATCGACAACCATCAAAGTATGGAAACTCGCCTATTTTCAGTCTTTGCCCTATAAAAAGTTTGATAGATGATTGGATATCATACATACACACATTGTCAGTTGTGCCGAGTTAGCACCTCTTTTCAAACTGTGGTGATTATATTACGAACATTTTATATAGACTGAGGAAATTGAGCGCAAATATGCAGAAGGCATGTATGTCGACACACACTTTCTCTTTCGCGACGTTTGCCACACACGGCAAACTCGGAGTGTCTACCATTTTTGGAATGCAATTTACAAATTTCCTTTTTGCAATAATCGTATACCACTCTTCACGCAAATATACCTGATAGATAGCATATCAGATTGACAGCAGTGTGGTGTGTGAGATGTCGTAGTACAAATTTCCTTTTTGCAATAATCGTATACCACTCTTCACGCAAATATACCTGATAGATAGCATATCAGATTGACAGCAGTGTGGTGTGTGAGATGTCGTCGTTTTTTGAAGAAAAAAAAAGAATCTTTCCCACATTTGGTCTTTCTCATGATGACAACGACACGTCAGGGTAGAGCTGTCTTAAACTGGGAGAAATGAAGAAAAGTAAAAAAAAAGCTTTGATCCTCATCGGAAAAGAAATTGAAAGAACTCACAAGACTTTCTCTCGGATGTTGATACTTTGATACACTCACATTACACATATGGTGTACTTTTACCCATAAGTTTTCAGCGTGTGTATGTCCTTAAGGAGAAAGTACTGCTATACGCACTTTTTGGTATGGCCAATGCTTTAATAGTTTCTATAAATAGTTATCCTTTCTTCTGTAAATGTAGCTTCTAGGTGTAAGGAAAGGAGAAAGCGAAACTGAATGGAGTGGAATGAATGCTTTCACTGTGTGAAGAAAACTGAATGAAATTCCATTTTCTCGTGCCGGTTCCCATTTAAGAGTTTCACTTGAGACAAAAATGAATTCTCTTTGTTGTATGCAGAAAGACAATGGTGTCAGTAGTTTTCTCCTCTTTGAACTTTTTCAGACAGGGGAGTTCTCATATTTAAGAGGTAAAGGTTCTATTGTCTATAAGTTTACAGAAAGACTAATAAATGAGGCATTTCATAGAAGAAACATTGTCAATGAAGAAAACTTTGGTATATTAGTGAACATCATTTTGTAGTTCATTCTACCCACGCAAAAGTGAGATTGAAGGAGTCCATCCACTTCTTATGTGTCTAAAAGATGATTTTTATAATGTTGATAGCAATTAGCATAAATATACAAAAGGCATTCATAGATTATTACATTAAGCTAAGTGTGATAAAGAAGTCCAAATAAATTCTCCGCCAGGCTCCTGAGTTCATAATTCATATGAGGCTCTAATTAATAACCAAACTTTTGCATTTTAATCCATTTCAAATGCCGAAAATACAAATCTATGAATTTTCCACAGGTGACTTGCTCTAATTAATAACCAAACTTTTGCATTTTAATCCATTTCAAATGCCGAAAATACAAATCTATGAATTTTCCACAGGTGACAAACCCGCCGCAATTCAACGACAAGCCGGATCCCACTTGGCGACCCCTGAGAAACTCCACTTTTTTCTTGCATTTCTCCTGATTAAACTCTACTTCCGGATCGCATTCTCGTCGAGTCTCCATTGTGATCACTCAGCGTCAACTTGATCTGTGCGAGTGTAAGAGTGAACTCATCCAAATACTGCCACTCATTCAGGGTTTTTTTCTCAGTAATCAATGTGAAAGTGAAAGTTCCACTGTGATCACTCAGCGTCAACTTGATCTGTGCGAGTGTAAGAGTGAACTCATCCAAATACTGCCACTCATTCAGGGTTTTTTTCTCAGTAATCAATGTGAAAGTGAAAGTTCGCCGATGTACGAAGAGGATGTTCGAGGTCGTAATGTGAGCCGCATGCTGCCCAGCGGCAAAGATGGGAATACGTGTGCTGTGATAATCGTGGCAGAATTTCACGAATGTGTCTCGCAGTGTGTAGTGTTCAGTGTCAGTATAAAAACAGAGATATACGCGACATAACGTGAAAGCGAATGGACACTTTAAGTTACAAGTCAGTCCGTGATGTTTTAATTGCTTTGTGCAAGTACACTACAGGGTAAGCTTTTTTCCAATCCTCGGAGGAGAGGGAGTGAAAGTGAAAGCGATCGGCAGCAAATGTGAAGCCGTGTAATCGCCTTTCGCCGATGAACGACGAGGGACTTGACTCATTGTCGAAGTCAATTGTTGCGTGGGCACTGCTAAAAATGAATCGGATATTGTGCTTTGCAAGAACGCTTCTGCTTCGAGAATTTCTCAGTATTGTTTTTCACTCACTCAGACTTGGATTGGCCGGGAATAATGAGTTGGAGCTCAAGAGCGGAAAATCTGTTTCCTTTTTCTTTTACGTTTTGTACTGTGGGCAAAACTCGATTTGCTATTGTAATACATTTCCGGCATTATTCTGAAGGAGGAAAAAGTCCGCGTTGATATTACATAGGAAACGATGAGAAAATGCCAATTTCCGTATTCTGTCTTGATTTGTATTTCTGCAAACAGACCAATGACTCGTCGACAGTGCACGACTTTGTAAATTAAGTGCATGATAATGTGACTTAGTGATCTCCGGTACGGATAAGTAGTAATAATACGTGTTTCTTAAGTTTCTCAAGTTTGCTGCTGTCGGAGGAAATGCTAGATGATAACGAGGTGTTTTTGTCCCAGGGTTATGAGCTAAGATGGTCGCACACGATGCTTTCTCCGCTAGAATTTTGAAGTGAAGTGTAAGTTTTTTTAAAACATGTTCTTCAATCAGAGAAGATAGGCATAGTGAAACTTGTTTTTTCTTCTTCATGGAATGCTTATGTAGGAGGCCAACGCAATTCGTCCTGAAGTTCATCTATAAAAATCAACGCAACATGGTTTTTATTCTTTTAAAACAGTTCTTCAAGAGTCCGGCTACGCTACTTAACAGTCGCTGTTTCGAGTCCAGCACCACTAGCGTGATTTAGGAAGTGTTTAGAGTAATATTTAAAATCGCTTATTGTAGACTATCAAGCTTTGCTCTGAAATATACATGTGTAATGTACGATTGTTAATTCATAAAAATACACAAGGAAATAAAAGCTTTTATCTGTAGTTCCTTTCAATTTGAATCAGGATCGTGTTTGAACCTTACGTATGAAACTAATCACGTTCTATGAAAGTGAAATCATGCATCAAAATGCTGGCGTTGGAAGTTGCAATTTGAGAAGACAGCGACAATTATTATTGAAATCAACTTACTCCAATTTTTATTGACGTTCATGACTTATTTTATAGAGTACAATAATAGCTGTACACGGAGTATAATTATGTATCTTGAATATTAGATTTTTTACGACCTACACAGTATGTATTCGTTACACGACAAAGTTAGGGGTATGAATTGGGCTTAAATGTTGAGATAACCTTTTTACGAATTTTACGGCAATTGAATGATTGACTTTAGGAGAGTAAAATCAACCAACATACAGAAATACGGATCTGCTGCTAAGTCAAAAATTTTGGGCAACCTCTCTGAAACTTCAAAGATCTCTTTAAAATACTTACAAAGTAGTACAGTAGCTATCAGACTTTATTAACATGGATTTTGTAGAGCTTACACCAAAACTTATTGTAAAGTTTTTAATAATTTGGATTACTATTTCATTTTGTCTGCTGTCATACATTTCTTGTAGTAAATCAGCAAACCGTCTAGAAATCCAGTTACTCGCACCAACAAATTCTTATTGCAAATCTACATTATCAGCTCTCTTACACTTTTTATTTGTGACTTACGGTCTCACAGACTGATGCACAATAATGCAAACTCAGAAGTATAATGATGTACTGTATTCTGTAAATACTGTGTTTGACCTAAACATCCTTTCATTCTACAATTCGTTTCATTCGTTCGTACCTACTCAAATGTACTAAGCTTGTATGACATGACAGCGTTGTACAGCGTATTTTCCCGTAAATTTTCTAAGAACTCAAAGAAATAAGTAATCTTTATTTGATTTTCAATCATCAAACATGAACGATGCGAGAGCATGTAGATCAAACACTTTCATTTACACCGTTTCACTTTCGTTTTAGATGTATGAAGTGATTTGAACATGAGAAAATCAAATACATTTAATAAATAGTTGGTTGAATAGTCCTAAAACGTTCCATTTTCTAATATAGTGAGAATACTTACATAAAAAGAAAGTAGTAATACAGAATACAATTTCAATTGTTACCTTCAAGACGCATAATAATTGTGAGTTAAATCTTAATTCCAGTCTAGACTACATATCGTATAAATATCACAGAAGTACATTCCTTGGATTTCAATCCCAGTAGATAAATCTCTAATAACTTTCACCTTTTTATTTTTTAATTAAATTAACGTTGTGAATACCAGTATTTACATTATATCCCTTAAATTCTAGCGCTACAATTAAATGTATCTGTACAATGGAGTGCAGTACTCGCCAAAATTATGTAGGTTAAGCCTGTTTCCGGTTTCACAAATGTTTTGTTGTATAAACGTTTCAATCCGGAAGTACAAGCTAGTTTATCAAAAGCTACCTTATCGTTAAAAAATTAACAGAACGGTTGTTATACTCTGTGTGTCATGCTTGCGCTCTCAGTTGATTGTATCGGTTTGCAAAAGTTTGCAAAATGAAACAATGACTAATTTATGAAACAGTATGTTAGCTAATTAGATACGAAGCCAAACAATTGAATTGATTACTACAAATCTCGTAGCGGTATTACCGGAGAAATTCCTACGAAAATATCGTAAAAATCTAGATCTCGTATCACTTATTGGGATGCAAGTCTAAAACCTTTTTAACTCATCTTTTCCAAAACTCAGGCAAAAATTGTCATTCGTTGTGGCTGGTTGTTGGGAAGTATACAGAAATTTTAATATTTTAAAGCGATCATCCCCCAATCGCAAAGAAACGTCTGAAGATGGCCTGGTTTACATCATTCCGCTCAAGCCCAGCAGTTGTCCTTTTTGCAAAATATATCTCAGAAAGTAATCCCATTACAACTATTTGAGTAAAAACAGGGAACTGACGTAGCCGGCATCAGTGTTTTTATCCGCGTACATTTGGCTTACGTCTAGACATGTCATTACTATTGCGTTCTATTTGGGATGGAGCAGCCCTCCGAAATCTCGTTCATTTTATAGTATTGCTTTTCCTTGTTCCGGCTAAGCAGGAAATGATTAGTGATCGTTGAAAACATGATGAGAGATAATCATTCGTAATACAACCGAGCGGAGGAGACCAAGAGAAAAAAATTGGCAGCATCATATTTTATCCGGGAAAGGGGGTAACGCCACCAAATTCGGTCTCTGGAAGTTGCCTATACTTCATGCGGACATCCACATGTAAAAACCGATATGCTTCAGCGGACACCAAACTGAAAAGCGAGAGCGAGTATCACGTAACGATGTATCATTCAAATCCAATATTCACTGTTGCTACATAAATAGTTTATGAATATATACGCAATTCCTACAGATATCCATTTATACATTCATACTACTTTCTCCACTTTCACCCATTACGTATATCATTTTATTGTACGCTGGTATATCTTAGTCGTTACACTAGATTTGGTAAACATAAAATATATTTCTAAACATCTACATATCATATTTGTATTCCTAATGCACGGAAAAACTTAGCCTGTACAGAATTGAAATACAACTCGCAGATACTCTTAGAGCGTAATATTTTATGTACAGTATTGGCAACAAGGTATAAAGTAGACTTCTAGTAGATTTTTAGATTTGTGTGTAACCATTCAAGAATTTCTTGTATAATCCTTCCTATCTCGAATCGGTTCTATAAAAAATTCACGAAGAAAGTGGTTCACATCCTTCAGCTTACATTAGGTATTACAAGTAGTTTTATTTTTTCGTATAAATAATTTAGTTTAGACAAGCACACGCGTCGTCATCATTTGTTCGAGTTATATAAGTATAACAAGGTATTGTTTTCGTTGACGATATAATTATATAGCTGCTTTCTCCATTCGATTATGCAGTGTTGTGCTCTCCTCCGGAAGGGTGGTTTAAGTGGAACATTTTCAGTGAGGATGGAGGAGAACTCTTTCTTTTCAGCTATTGCGGTTCGTGACCATCTTCGTGGGTCTCGTATGACTAATACTGGAGATGGAACAGGAGATGGAACTTTGTGAATTAATACAACTCCTACTTCTACAGCTCATGGAGGCAGTGGCGACGGCGGTGGTGAAGATGTTCAAGTGGAAAAGATGAGTTGGTAGGAACCTCAAAAGAAGCAAGGCTGTCAACAGTGTCCAGTTGGGTGGAACGAAATGTGATCCACCCTGTCGCTGAATGGCAGCCGTTTTATCTCCTGCAACAAATGACAGAACAGAAATGCAATTTAATACATTAGTGTCATAAAAAACTGAGAGTTGGGACTCGATCGAGTTCGACTTGTCCATGGAAATGTGCATATACATTCATATAGGCGTGGATTTACGCACAAAAACAGCCAGATATACAAACAATGTACTGAAAGTTGGGACTCGATCGAGTTCGACTTGTCCATGGAAATGTGCATATACATTCATATAGGCGTGGATTTACGCACAAAAACAGCCAGATATACAAACAATGTGAACTAGATCCACATCCTTTGCATGCTATTATTGACTGACATAAAATTTATCTTTAGGAACAGGTCTACCATCCACTGACCGCTTTATATTTTATTCGAAAAAATCTGTGGGAACGTGTATTTTCTACTGTCACACCAATCTCATTAACGTCAGAAAAAATTCCAGCAAAATAAAAATTCAGAGACAAACTTCGAAAAATATTTTTATCACATGCAAAAAAAAGCCTGGTTTTCCATCAATTGACGAACGCAGCACCTCTCACCACATCTTTGACCGAGTCTTATATGGAAACCCTGAGTTTAGTATAGCTTCACCGAGTGCCTTCCTCAACTCTTTAAAACATTATGCATTTCGAATCTGTAACATTGGCGCATTCCACACAATCCCACAGAGGTAATAGTAAACAGCTAAAAAAGTTGAATGAAAATGCAAACTTCTTTATTTCTTGTTCTGCGCCGTTTCTGCAACAAGCCAAAAGGGGAGGAAAGCGAAATTGTGCTTATTCCCATTTCATGACTCAAGAGTGAAGAACTTGAAAACTTTTGCAATTTCACCAGAGACGACGAAGAAACTGAAAGTAAGAAAGTATTCATGGTGGGTTTTTGGCGAAAGCATAGTTTCAAGGCTTAAGTTATATATTACTCGTACGTAGTCATTTGCTTGTTTTCAGCAAACAAGTCAGGATTCACCACTCTTAAAAACCAGAGTGTCTTGGTTTCGTACAACAAAACTCAGCATTTCTGTATGCATGCTACAAAGAAAGTTTCTCCAAATAGGAAACAAAGTTAACTTGTTTGCGAATATTTGTTGTGTGCAAATTTCATGAATATTTCCACTTGTTGACGTGAAAATGGAATGGCCAGCATTAATTGCAAAGAGGGCGACTTGACACCCACAATATAGCAGCCAACAATTTCCCAAGCTTAACTTTTCACATATCCCTTGGTCCTCTTTTTGTTTCGTGGTTCATCATCTCAACTTGTCTCAACATGGTAATTCTGGTTCAAAATTAATTGGCGAATTAAACTGAAAGTTACAAGAAATGCTTTGGTCGTATCTTTAACCTGAAACCCATCGGTTTCTTAATGCTTTTATTTATACACAATTTCTGCTGGTTATTCCAATGGTCCTTCAGCAGACCTTGATGAAGTTCGAACAATGTACTTCCGTCACTTTTGTAGACTGGCATTTTGTATCTAAGTACCCTTACGCTATACCAAAGAAAAACAGAAGCATGGTTCGACTTCCAAGTATAAAAAATTTAAGCTAACGGACTGCAAGGCTATGAAATCTTCCCCGTTTTATTTCGCGATTTATGTCAAAAATCGATATCTATAATTACTCGTCAATGCACATCATATTTTTTTATGCAATTTACAATACTTTGAAATGACTTCGTCATGTCTGCGAAGACACGCCCCTGTCTGTCTCGAAATAATAGTGCCCCCATTGATTACAAAAAAAAATCCATCTAATCGTAAGTCATTGTTTAATTTACGAAAATACGACCCACAATACCATGATACCACGACGGTTATAGTAACAGCTTTTGAGTACAGCCTGGTGCATTCCAGTGTCTGCACTTATTAAAAAATTATTTCTCCTAACTTATTTAACCTAAGCCTGGCTTGGGTATCATCATTATATTTCATATTCATTTCAGAAACGATACAAAGTTAGATTGACGTCGGTGAAAGTTATTATTCAACAGATTGATACAGTTATGAAAGATTGACAGTATCGTGCAAACAGACAGCATGCAGTTATTCCATTGATCAAAAAATTATCCTTCTTACCATCGGAGACGTATACTTGAACAGTGGCTGGTTGGGTGTTTGCCGCTTTGCAAGTATAATTACCTATAGGACAACAAAGATGAGATTTGACATGTTCATAGAAAGTTGACAAAGTGCCTACTATAGCACACATAGCTCTCACATGACGCTCAAGATAACTTGGGCTTACCAGCGTGCTGAGGACCAGCTAATGGGATTGTCAGCCTTGAGTGAGTGTGAATTCCTGGCTCCGTGTGAACACTGATTCCCGAACCGTAGTTAACCATCTGGTTATTATGATACCAGTACAGGTACTGGGCTGATTGCCGTGGGCTCTGTAAAAAACAAAAAAAATTAGCAGGAACATCTTTGCCAGTGCAAACATTCATTTTCTTTTACATTTTACAGCAAATCATTCAAATTATTCTTGCTCAGCGCCTCATTTTTCTGAAGAGAGAAAGACGGGAATTTGTCAAGAGCAGAAATGTCAAGTGTATGGCACACCAGCTCGTTGAGAGAGCTAAAGACGCAATTTCGGAAAAGGAAGAACCCTGTGAAGGACGTTCTTTTTGATTGATAGACTTCCCCATTGGAGGGGCGTGAACAGCAATAATTTATATATCACACAAAGACACTTTGTGCATCCACCAAGTCAACATGTCCCTACCTCATCATCAGTCACAAATTGACTAAAAGGGAAACTTCCGTACATCACTCTATCCCAACCTAACCAGCTTTCTATTATAAATGTATCTCATATATTATTATAGGAAGACTTCCGTATCATTTTTCCGAGGCTCGCACAAACAAGAACGCCAAGAGTGTCGTTAAGCACACAAGTATATTTTCCTCATGAATGATAGCATCCATCAAACCCGTATAACGAAGTTCACAGCAAAAAAAAACCGCCTGCACCACCTTCACCACGGTTTCCTATCAGTTTTCAGGGAAAGTCGGGGTTTCAGGGAAAAATGAAGGAGTCATTGTACCATCTTTGATCGTGTACTTCTACGTGTTCTGCCTTCTTACTTTCTTGCATCGCACATCGTTTATTTCACCCTGAAGCGTTGAGAAATTCCTTTTCTTTTTCTATCTATTTCTCCATCGGCTTCCACACTTTTTTTGCTTTCACCCCGTACTAATAATAGGGAGCTGGCGAGCACGTCACAAGAATTTTCAGGAACTTGTGTGTACTGCATCAGAACGATTTTTGTAATATTACTCTGTCGACGGTTCCTTAAACTTTGGTATAACAGGATGAAACGAAGGATGAAAACTTTCTTTGGAGAAAGAAGGGTAACAGGAGATTTTTATACTGCGCCATGCATGCGTGCCACAGGAGAAAGACCTTTTTGAGAAGAGATAAGCGAGAAAGCAATCGATTTGCTCAAAGTGTGAGGAAAAGTGAGTGACCTTGCTTTGAATTATGTACTGAGAGGAAGGAGGCGGTCGGGAAAAACTTGGAATAAACACCTGATAAGTGTGAGTGACGAAGGACGGTAATCCTTCTAATATCATCATCACTATTGACTCTTCAAACTTTTCCCTTTATTATTATCTTAGTCGTTTAAAAAAGGGGAGAAAGTACATCAAGGGGAGCCAGCGAGTGCTTGCACACTTTCCCTTTTTTCGTATAAATCATCCTTTTTACTTTCCGGTGTATACAAACGTAGTCTTTAAAGATGAACAGAAGGTAAATGTATCTTTTGGGAGAGGACCAGAAATAGCGTGTGTAATTGACTGACATCGAAGCTGCTTCTGTTGATGACACGTGAGACAAGCGAAGGTGCACACTGATTGTGCGTGAGAGTGAAAAGGCGAGAGGAATTGGGGAAAGTTATAAAGAAGGCGTGAAAAGGATGTGTTCGGTGTGTCGTAACAAAGTGAACCGTTTTTTGAGTTTATGCTGTGTTTGGGACGTGAGGACGTTTTTCATAAAGAACGTCTTCTAAAAGTTACTGTAAGAGTATGTGATGCAATCCATGTTGTGTATGACCTTTGCAAAATTAAGTAACTGGATAGAAATAACTTCGCCAGCTCAGTCTGTAAATTACAAAGTTTCTGTGGAGCAGTCCTTAAATTGAAGGGTACAAAAATGAAGTGAATGTCTAATTACCAAATTGTAGGCGTCAGAACTAATAGAAAAGGAATTTGTGTAATAACTTCTAAGCTGTGTGTGCAACCTATAAAATCAAAACGGTTATAAAAGGCTTGTCAAAAGTGTAGGTTGGAGTGGAAAAGAAAGGGTTTATCTTTCGATCTAATTGCATCAATAAACGTCGAGGGCTTCACTCCGATGAAGAGTTAACTTGAGGAATATAAAATATTACAGAAGACTCCTGATTTCCTCAAGACTTTCCC
>JAHZMW010000861.1:0-12412 GCA_027743745.1 Alloscopus bannaensis | reverse complement strand
AAAAATTTTCCGAGGGTTACATCATCTTCTGAACGTATGTGCCAAATGAAGTTCAGATAAATCTTTTCACTCATCCGGATGGAAAAGACATTAAGTACTTTGTAGATATTTTTTCTCAAAAAATGTTCCCAATGTTCATGGAGTGAGCAAAGAAAGAATTTGACAAGGAGCACAAAGATGTGGGCGCGTTTTTGCATTAAATGTGAGCTACGTGTGTGCATTGAAGTCAAGAAAAAGAAGTGGATTGGATAATGTGATTAAAGTCCCACTTGTATTTTCTCGAAAAAAAATGTGATGGTATTTTAGTGGGAGACGAACAAAGGATTGGAACTGCTCATCTCTGAGGATTGGAAGACAAGGAAAAGTAACTTTGTGACTAGATAAAGAGTGGCATAAAGATATTTGGAGGTGCATACGCAAGCCTGTTTCTTCTGTACTTTGCCACATTTCTCCTTTGTTCAGGGTTGCTAATAGAATAAAAGATTTTGATGTGTTTGACCTGCTTTCTCCCACCAACGAAAGTGGGAAAGAACATGTATTAGAGGAGGCACGGGAATGTGTACGTGAGTAAGTAAATCCTTGTCAGTCAAGTGAAGTGTAACAATTTTTTTAACGGGTGAAAGCAAATGGAATGGAGGTTGAATGCTCGGCATGTCTTTTGGCCATCGTTTCGGTTGTACCAAAGTGTTTTACTTTTTTTTGTAAGAATACAATACAAGTGTGAGGTGGCAGGTTGTGTTATTTCCACTGGATGGGATGATGATGAGCATTTGAGACAAGAAAAAGGAAGAAAAACGGAAGGATTGAGTAAAAAAATGTAGGAAAAGTGATCTGAGAATTTGAGTGTTTCTCTTACCTGAAGAGGACCGCCGCGCCGGCAATCGCTCCTCCAGCTTGAGCTGTCAGGAAGAGGACGCATCGGAGAGGTGAAATGTACTTAATGGACGTCAAAGCAATTGTGAACGCTGGGTTGAGATGAGCCCCCGGAAACACTTGGTACGTCAATGCTCCGTACGCCAAAGCGGTGGCAAATGCGACACTGAGGAAGGGCGGAAAGTGGCCTGTCCACGGGATCGACACGCCACACACGAAGAAGACGAAACACAACGTTCCCAAACATTCTGCCACCACACTCCTCCACAACTCGAGAGAGCGGATCTCCGCCTGTGGGCTCCGGGCTCGGTGCGGATACTCTGGAAGCCGGCTGCTGGAGTGGTGGTGGCGAGCTGAGGTGGCTCCTCCGGAGCCACCTCCACTCAATTTGTCCAGCAAAGGGTTTGTCGGATCTGACTTGACGAGGTCGAGCAGTTGGTCCAATTTTGTGAGAACTGATGTGAGTTCCATCGACATTTTTAGTATAAAAAATTGGAGAAAGCGGTTTCTTTATCACTACTCCGTCTCGCCTTTCACTCATACACACTCCAAATGTTCGGGATGAGGAAAAAAGTTTTATTAATCAACTGGACTTTTCTGGAGAGAGAAATAGGATCCTAAGGATGGAGGAAAATGACTTTCTCTCCTTTCCCATGAAATCACTCACTCAAATCTCAACACTAGTACATATGTGTACATAATATATTACGTTCCTCTACTCTACTAGATATATCTTCTATTTTTTTTAGCTTCACGATTTCAACCTACATTTTGTGTTCGCTGTGGATGGATGGAAGACTTGTTACAATTTTAATTTTAATCCTGTAATCCCACACTGGTTTCCCACTCACGTATGCACACACTCCGAGTTGGTAGAGACGCGACTTTTTTATTGTTCCCTTGTAAAATGTAATATTTACACATGTAAAAAATTTACACACAACCGGCGAGAGAAACAAGATCTAAAGAAAACGGATGGGTTCCGCACTTGTGCTTATGTCAGATCTCTCTCTACAGATCACTTTGTGTAAAAAAAAGAGTTTTTTTCCAGTGTTCAATCTTGCACAACGCTACACACTACAACCGATGGGGTTATAGTGATATTTTTGTGTATTGCCACAATTCCTTATGTCTGACAGCTGCAAGGAAAAGTCTGAGGTTTTTTTCTTCAGCTAATTTTGTTACACATCCTTCACACCACCATTACACAATACATTTTCCAGAAGTGGTCAATATTGCAGTGAGTTCCGGAGAGCAATGCAGAGAATTCTAAGGAGATGAGGCTGGAGAGTGAGTGTGGAATAATGGCGAGACAAGATGTAAAAAAATACAAGCCACGGGTAATTGGTTAAGGTAAGGGTTTCTCCAAGAAAATAAAAGAGGTACAAAGGGAATTGGATAAGAAGGATAGGAAAGGGAAAACTAAAGGGGAAAGGATAACGAAAATGTGAGTGCGTGTGTGTGGGATTTTAAGCTCTGTCGGTGTGACGTGAAGCGGTGTGTTCAGGACGGAGGAAAAAAGGCTTCTGGAGCACGTTTCCCAAGCGGAGCTGTCTTTTTCCATAAGACCAAAAAAAGTTGGGGTGAATCCTACAGCAAAAGAGTGTGGCACATGTTGAGGCATATCGGAGGTCTCGGGATATGGATAGCTTGAATGAAAAGCTTGTTACGCTCTCTGCAGAGTGATGCATGGTGTAGCGGCGATGATGATGGTGCTATTCCCAATCCCAGATGCGTATATGGTTTAGAGTATTAGTGTACATTTCGCGACCTCAAGTATCACCAAAGTTTTTACGAGCATTATGCCGATCAAGAGAGAGCATCTTCAATTGTTAAAGCTGTACAAGAGCCGTCCAATTTTCGATTCTCGGCTCAACGTGGGAAGTTCTTGATGATGCTGCGTAAAGAAAAGAGGATATGTATTGTAGTTTTGGATTCTCTGTTTTTTACCTGAGTATATGGAGGTATATGTCTAAATGCGGAAATTTTGCGGGTCACTGACGCTTTTTGGGGGAAAGTGTGAGCTCGAATTAAAACTGACGTTGGGAATGAGTCACACGAGACAATGTGTGGCAATTTGGGCTGGAGGTGTGTCTACAGTAAAGTTTTTACAGGAAATGTGAAACGGAGAAGTGGGGTCCTTTTTAAAAATTCATGCCTTTGTTCACATGCAAAATACTTTGTTGCGACAATATGCGATTCGTATAGGGAAAATAGACACTAAACGAAATATTGCCTCTATAATGTAATCTCCAATCGTGGGTGTGTATCACGTCGAATAAGACGGGCAAAATGTTTTTCTCAAAGCGCACAATTACTGGGAGCAAATTTGAGAGTGGGCTTTCCAAACTATGATTTTGTAAATTGGAGTAATTTGTTTTACGGCCTGGAGTAGACGACAAGCGTAGTTGTATAGCTAAAGCCAATAGGTAGCTGTCAAAAGTAATACGTATTTACCTGAATTCGTAAGCAGCAACAGCGCTTCAATGGTCACACTGCTGGATGGGGGGTATAAAATTTGTTTTTAATGTCTGCTTTCCCGAAAACAGCTACGTGATATGCTGTCAGTCAATTGAATTTGGCTCTAATCGATGTGTTTAAATCCGGGAGTGAAAATTATAAGATATCAAATTATCCTGCTTTTTAAAAAAATATATATTCTACGTTTGCTAATTCATATTGTTCCATGTAACCAGTAATCAAAATTTTGACTGGTCTCTAAAAAGGCTTCAGACTTGAACAGATACATAGCTTCTGTATGGTGTGTTTGCTACGATTTTCTGCTCAGAAAAGCGCTTCGAACAACGAAGACAAAGAAATGTTCAGGCATTTACTAATTGTAAGTATTTAGGTACCTTACTCCTAAATGACGCGTAACATAATATGGTCAATTTGTGTCGCAATGTGCAAATATATCTTGTGTGTTGTCTGGAAAAGTGGAGAAACTACTTATCAGCACACACTTTTCAATCAAATTCGCTTTTCACAACAGTATAGCTGCCTACAACGACTCAGGTATGTTTCTATTATTTTTAATCTTCACCGGAAAATTAAATTATATAGCCTACGTTTTTACCCTAAGTTTCCTCACTAAGCGCGGTAAACATTTTTTTCTCGCCTTATATGCTGGATGTTTAAATGTCCCTTAATTACATGGCAGACATATTGACGACTTATCATTAATTGATTTTTGTACAAATAAAGCATTCTAAACTTTCATGAAAATGCTGTTTATTCGGCAATAGTCAATGACCATCTCCTAAAGAAGTTAACCCCGAAGACTATTCATATCAATCATATCACCTCCTATAAAGAATGTATACCTACATGTAAATACAATACGACCGGGTTAAAGTTTAATATATTGTAATGAGTAAAAACTGACCCACAAATACGACTTATGGAAATAAATAGAATCAAAATCAAGTAATAATTCCAATATCTGCACTTGAACGACATATTTATTGACTCGAATTCGAAGTATAATAATACAAAAACAGTATTCTAACCTTATCAACTAACGCATTTTATGCATACCTAAATCCAGATCCAATGTTTCAAGTTGCTACATACAATTACGTACATATAATATTATTTATATTTATAGAAACTGCTATCCTTCACAGAGAAAACGGTACCGGGACCAAGCTGATGAACCCAATGCGGAGGTACATTTAAATTTTATTAGAAAGTATTAATTCATCTGTCTAGGCGTGTTTTACAGGTCTAAGTTAGTCTAACTTTACGCTTTTCTTCTATTTCTCTGAGAGAACATTAGGACAAGGGATCGCGCTGCCCAGGCTGATATTGGCCAGTTGATGCCGATGGTCCTCCGTAGGTATTATTTAAATTGATTCTGTTCCATGTCGGTCTCGGCCCCGGAATCGCAGAGGACAGTGAAGACGCTGCGATATTATTAAAATTGGCATGTATTTGCTGCAAGTTCGGATGGATTTGTCGCGGATACACCTGCTGAGGTTGTCTTCTGATTATAGGAGGTCTTGCAGGCATAGTAAGTCTCGTCGGTGCCCTTTGTAGAATAATTGGGAGGTAGGGCTCAATTCCAATCGGAAAGGGAGGAAGGAGGGGAGAGTAAGGATTCCTAACGAGTGAAGTGTTCTGAAGTGCTGGGCCTAAAGCACTTTGTAACCATAATTTGAGAGGTTCTAATTGCGTGTCATGTCGGGATCGATGTTCGGGCGGCAGTTCATTTTGTTCCAATATTAATGACCGAATAAGTTCTATTACGTTTACTGAAATTTGAGTAGCCGTCCCGAGATGATCCACATTAACATTCGGATGACGCTCAATAAGGCGTTGTCTAACTTTTAAGAAGGTTTCAACGTCCTGTGGCCCATTGTTGTTGGCATTGGTGTTGAACTGTTTCTGTCTCTCGCTCTCTTGTCTATATTCTTCCCATGCAGCTTCCTTTTCTTCGTTGGACAGTCCTTCGTCCAACTTATTCTCGAGCAATGAATCAAATTCTTCATAAGTGCGAATCCAGTCCTTGTGAGACATTAAGAGAGTAAACAGAAGTGACGTAATTAGTCAAAGTAAAAAAAATTGTACAAATAAAAATATACTTCCAGCTTGCTTACCTAGAAAATGATGACTTTCTGTTAAAAGTCTCACAATTACGGTGACGATCGGTTACTTTGGTTTGACCGTCAATTCTGAAGTATTCTATATTGCGGCGCCATCTTCCTAGGCAGTCATCGTTGGACAGGGGAAAGGTAATTTCTTTTCCCTTTGTCTTCGCCTCCGCTTCCTTGTCCCAATCTTGAAGGAATTCTTCGATAATATCCAGCGACGACAAGTACTGACTGAAAACCAGCACCTTATCACCAATGCTTTCGCAGGTTTTTAGGATCTGTTGTAAAACAATTAGTTTGCCACTAAGTTCGACACCGTACATGTCTGATTTAGTGCCAAAAAACTTGCTCCACCATTTGTTTCCGATTCCATTTTCTGGCAACCCGTTACTCTCAATCGGAAGATCTGGATCAAGTGCCGCCTGAGCGCGTGTTTTTCTTTTACCAGCGGCTTTCTTGGAAT
Organism: Alloscopus bannaensis; assembly: GCA_027743745.1. Lineage (NCBI taxonomy): Eukaryota > Metazoa > Arthropoda > Collembola > Entomobryomorpha > Entomobryidae > Alloscopus > Alloscopus bannaensis. Next base: position 6,484 of record JAHZMW010000861.1, on the reverse strand, counting down.
TATCGCTGCTTCCTTCTCCCGATTCCGAGACTACTTCAGAAACTTCTTCGTCATCATCAATAAAATCTTTGAGGGAGTCTTCATCTTCTGAAGTTTCGTCGTCTTCGTCTTTCGATCTACTCATTGTTAGAGCAATAGGATGAGACCAAACTTTGACGAGTTCAGCATAGTGTTTCAGAAGGTTTCGCTTCTTGGCGAGAAGATCAGTATCCACCACATTTTCCAAGTAGTGCTTGTACAATAACTCTTGCTTTTCCGATAATTTTATGTGAATAATATACTCGTACTTTGGTGGTAAGTACGGAGCCAGTATAGAATAGTCGTAGCGCTGAACACATCCTTCCAGTTTGCGATGCAAAACATGCGATCTTCTTTTCATTATCTTGACATCGTAATCTGTGGAATCAGCGTGCTGTCCGTTTTTAATTGGGTTAACGAATCGATTTGTAAATTCCTGCAGCGAACCAAGCAGTTTAGGTTTCACGAAGCTCATCATAGTATGGTATTCCACAAGATTGTTTTGCAATGGTGTTCCAGTTAAAACGATTCTACGCAAAGTACCGACGCTGTTCACAGCCAAGGAGAGCATTGACTTACAATTCTTCAATAAATGACCTTCGTCGCATATCACAATATCGGGGCCCGGGTCCAATAATGCCTTCCGAATCACTTCCTTTGCTTCTTTCTTAATCTTCTTAGACTTATCTTTAGGATCCACCAAACGGCGAAACATGTCGTAATGAAGAATCCCTACACCTCCACGTCTCTCCCAGGTTCGTAAGTAATCCATCCTCGAGTGGATATTATTTTTTGCCTCATATAGTTTATGAATTTTCAACTGCTTCTCAGCATCTTCAGTCCAGTTCTTGAACTCCAAAAACCAATTGTTGACGGTACTCAACGGACAAATAATCAGTGCTCTTTTGATTCCGCAGAGCTCATTTGTCAGCAAAGTGTGAATAAATGCAACACTCTGTAACACACAAAGACAACCGAATGTTAACTTGGTAAAAATTCATGACTTATAGTCTGAAGAGAGCGTAAACAATCCTCACCTGCAGTGTTTTCCCGAGTCCCATGCAATGCGCCAAAATACAACCACCAGGAACTTTGTTCTCTTTTATCATTTCGACAGACTCGAAACACGCATTGTACATAAATTTTATTCCATCCACCTGGTGGGGTTTGAGATGATGAACAATTGATTCATCAATTTTAATTAAAGGCTCCTTGGTTTTCGGATCCATATCCAGCACGAGTTGTTCCACTTTACCGCATGTCGGTGCCTCATGGACTCCATTAAACTAAGTAAGAGCAAAATACGCCCATTTACATTCGGATTCAATGTTGCAAATATATACTGTTAAACCTTCAGAATACTGAACTTACAAGGCTTTGCCGTTCAGACACCCTTTTTCGTCGCTCTTCCTCTTCTTTTTCGGCTTCTCTGGTACTTTTGTGCAACTCCTTTTTAGACATGATTTTCCGAATATTCTTGCGACCCTTCTGAGACGAACCCTCCTGTTCATCCTGTATACATGTAACATACGTAACTCTATAAATAATGGCAACCATGTTTCAATAACCTTGTAAAATGGAAATCAAAACTCGAATGTACCGGCGAGACTTCCTGAATATCACTGTCCCCGGAACCATTTTTGTCGGAATCGTCTGAAAGATTTTTGATTCGTCTCCGTTTCTTCTTCTTGCTACTTTGATTAAAGATAAAATGAAAATTTTAGAATACTAATCGGTATTAAGAACCAAGTTCACCTGTACTTCTCACACAACCTTAATCTAACTTGGAAATATTGGCTCAACTTACCTTTTGTCCGCAGAACTGTCCCGACGTCTCTTACTTTTTTTGGGAGGGGCATTTTTAAAATCGGTGTCGGAATCAGAATCGCTGTCCAGAGCTATCACAGACGAGTCGTCTGACGATGATTCTCTACATCATAAAAAATTACGATTAATAATTCAAGCACATGCATATTATAACATGAATCTATACTTAAAGCACAAATAACATGTCTTTGTGAAATTACGAAACAGTTTTCAAAATAAAAACCTTTTAATTTTCTTCTTTCGCCGCCTCCCGACAACATCAGAATCCGAACTGTGGGGAGACTTCTTTGACGATTTGCGCGTTCGCTTTTTCTTATCTGCATCCGAGTCACTATCGGAACCCAATATTAATTTCCTCTTTTCTTCCTCCGAGTCGGACGAACTCGTCATTGGGTTTACGTACTTTTTCTGTGAGAAAAACATAAGAGCACGTGTATAGCCATTTTCACTTACTAAACACGAATAAACGTCAACGTCGAGCTAAGTAATTAAAGCTTTCTTCATCTTTGGCTGAGTTGAGTACCTTATTTCCATTCTGCTTTTTGTCTTCCTTTGAAACCCCCTTTTTGTCTGTTCGTTTTTCCTTTTTATCTTCACCTGATTCTTCTTGATCTTGATCTAAGTCTTCAGAACCACTGTGTGAAATTACCGAAGTCGGTGACCCCGCAGCTCCTACCAACCCTGGTCTATGCATTTCGTCAGAATCTAGATCGTCTGAACATTAATAAATAATCCTTTATTATTATTATTACATACATACATTTTTTCAGAGGTACATGTACTGAAAATTATAAATCTTCCGACTTAAAAAATACTCCTCAATGTCTATACAAATGTTATCAAACAAATGTAATTATACCCGATTCCAACTCCGACATCTTTCCACTGCACCGGGCTTTGCGACCCTTTGCATCAGCTCGTCTTCGAGCTTGCACCGTCTTTTTCCTGTAGATTCTGGTCTGAAGTACCGCAGTTTTCGATCTACAAAACAGTAACAATTCGATTACCTACTTGCCACTATAAATATGACCAGAAGGTCATGTGTAAAAAGTCAATAAAATAATGTGAACGTACAATTTCTGCAAGGCAAGATTCAACTCCGCAAGGCTGTCGTTAGAAGCGACACTACTAGCATCACTGTCTACAAAGTCGTCCAGCTGCCGACATTTTCTCATCTTATCATATCCCTTTAGGGTCACATACCCATCTTCGTTTAAAGACTTTTCAATAGCGGGATTTAATTTTTCTACTGCAACCACTGCTGCACCCTCCTTTAACTTTGGATCCAAACGCCAAGAATCGTCTGTCGTTGTCTTTACAGGAGTTCGATCCTTCTCGACTTGTCTGCGTTTAATTGCTCTGGCCGAAGTGGTGGGTTTGTTCGATTCATCTGAACTAGAATTAAGTATTGCTTTCTTAGCTGCTAGTTCGGCTCGACTTAATTTCTCCTTCGGTTTTTCATTTTCTTCGTCGACTTTCTTCCGTTTTTCTTCTGCCTGTATTACTGTTCTGCCGACTTTAGGAGATTCACCACTCGTGCCAGCAGAAGGTTCTTCTACCTTATCCTTGTCCGACTTCTTTGCAGAACTTGGCTTGTCTTGTTCTATTAAGGGTGTACTGGGCTGAAGCACTACTGTTCTTGTATCCTCAGAATCCAGGAGGTTTTCCGATAACAAATCAAACGGGTCAATGTAAATATCAACTCCAGATACAGGGTCTGCGATTTCTGGCATGCTGGTATTCAACAAGGTGCTCGAATTCACGAGTTGCTCACCATTGGCTGGCTCCAGTTCCAAAGCATCCAAAAATTCATCAATATCACCTTGACTTGTGTTCTGTTTTTCTTCTGTTCCTGTATTTTCCAATAAATGAGTATCCTCCTCTTGCTCACAAGCCTCTTCGCTTTGGAGACCATTTCCATCATCCTTGGTCTTCTCCCCAATAGTTCGTTCAGCTTTTTCTTTCTTAACTTTAACCAAATCTGGAACCTTTGACGGAGAATGAGAGGAGTCACTGGTTCTTGGAACAATGCAGGTTTTTCCACTGCCATCCGTATCAGATCCAGAATCGGCGTTATCTTTGTTCTTGGCACCTTTTAGGTGCTTCGCGGTGTCTTCCTCTTTGCTTTCTTTTTGCTTATCAATTCTTGTGGATTCCAACTTTTCCTGCTTTATTTTAATCCTCGTTCTTGGAGAAGGGGTTTGATTTGATGAACTAGGTTTACTATGACTATGGGGACTTTTACTTGCTGAAGTACGTTTTCTAGGTGTCACTGAAGGGCTTCGGCTGGGATACTGCTTTTCGTCACTGATTTTGCTCCGAGTTTCATCCTCACTTTCTGGAATTGTATCAACATCTTCTTCACCCGGCGCACCAATTTCACTCGGATCTTCATTGTCTGCAACAAGTTTACTCACTTCTGGCAGTGTCTCCTCATTACTTTCTTCCTCTTCCAAAGCATCGTTATGATTTTGCAGCGGCAATGTGACAACTTCGATAGCTAAAGGGTCAACTTCATTTTTGGACTTTGCTTCCTGATCTTCCCCTCCACTCTTCACATCTGAAGCCGATGTATCACTTCCCTTCGTCTCGTCGTCTATAAAGTTTTGTATCCGCTTCTCCATATATTTTCTCGAGAATGCAGGACCCACGACTTCAGATCCCGCAACGGAAGCCATGACGGAGGCTGTCTCTATCCATTCATCGGGTAAATTGAAGCGCTGCTGTAATTCTTTGGTCATTGTAAGTTGCATACTCTGGAGATTGCGAACAGCTTTATTAATTGCGTCATGAAATCCTATAACAATGCTCTTTCCATATCGGACCGTTTCTGGACGATGTTCTTCCTTAAGAATAGCTTTATTCGGCAAGATCTTTCTTTTCACTAATGTATTGATTTCGTCCTTCAAGATATCAGCAGTCGAGTCAATTTCACGGTGGTGGTACTTTAACCACTGAAGCAAATTTATTGAAGTTTCGCCCTCCACGCCATTGCTTCCTTTAGGAGCATCAACTCCTGATTCTTCCGACCTTCTTCTCCCTCGGTTCGCCATCGTAAAAGCTCAAATAGTTAAGCTGCAATCATTTGAATCTTCTATTTACCATTTAGTCTTCTTCACACCAAGAAAGAAATGAATGCTTCAATACTGAAAAAACACCAGGCGTCAAGATACTTGTGCGTATCCAATCATCAACTTTTAATCTCCCTCATCCATATCCTTCCAGTTGTCATCCTAAATGAAATCACAAATCAATCACATCATTCAAAATCTAGCCAAGCCAGCAACCAGTTTAATTAATAATTACCAAATTACCAAACTATTATACATGACTCGTGACTTACTACACCTTGAGTAAGTTTAACTACCTTTTGAACATCAGCTCAGGTGGTCTTCAATTCAAGATGCAATCATCCAGCAACTGCTTCTGTCCTGTTGAATTCAGAAACACAACCAGTTATAAAATCATCGCTAAACAACCACGCTCAGTGAATACATCAACCTAACGTCAGTTTACAACAATTGACAATCAATCAAACTACCAAAATACTATAAGCCAACGGGAATAGACAGAACAACACGATTTACCACTTACCGGATATCAAGAATTCAAGACCGAGAAACGTTCAACGTTATAAATTAACGAATATACCACAATTTTACAACACAAATATCCCGAAGTATTGAACCAAAACCAAACTCCTCCGTGACTGCTGTTTTCTGTCAAAAAAGTTTAATAAAATTCAGTGTCAGCTCAGCACTTCACAGTAGTTCTAGTGTGAACACCAGGCGTCAAGATACTTGTGCGTATCCAATCATCAACTTTTAATCTCCCTCATCCATATCCTTCCAGTTGTCATCCTAAATGAAGTCACAAATCAATCACATCATTCAAAATCTAGCCAAGCCAGCAACCATTTTAATTACCAAACTATTATACATGACTCCTGACTTATTACACCTTGAGTAGTAAGTTTAACTACCTTTTGAACATCAGCTCCGGTGTAAACATAAACTTCACATTTTCCAGTTTCACCAGTCTCAAAATCCACAAAATCTTCCCCCCACACAACTACTTTTCAAGAAGAAAAAATGTGAACTTAATTGTTGCAATCCGCTGTCTTTCTCTCAAGATTTCGAGAGACAGACAACAACTCACTCGAGCCGTATCCCGCCCGTATTTTCACTCTTCTCTTTTATGGTTTGTTGCACGTCATGTGTACGTGTCTTTGCTTGTATTGAAATTCTCAAATTTTCATCAGGACGTAAAAGAATGCATCACTCGCAAGCTAAAGTAAGACTTACTTGCGAACTCTACATTTACTCACTGTGACCGAAATATAAGTTCTCGAGGATAGAGCCACATTTGTCGTCAAATCAATTTACCCCAAGCTCCACCGTTCCTTGGCTTTATGTAAGTTTGACATGTTTCCAGAGGTATTGGGTCAAAACGTGACTTTTACTTGTCGCCGGTATGGAGTATTATGTAAATGAGCTTTGTATTATGGAGCTGTGAATTTTCCATTTATACAATAACTAGTTTGCCAGTGGCATTCATAATGAATGCCAATATCTAGCATGCGGACAATATTGAAACGCTGATAAAATTGTAAAAACCTCAGCTTAATTCATAAGAATAA
>JAHZMW010000860.1:0-21237 GCA_027743745.1 Alloscopus bannaensis | reverse complement strand
CTTTCCTGTCAACTCGATCTACAAAAGCACTTTTCCTCGTCAAAAGAATAATATCTTTAATTGTGAGTTCTCTGCGGGAAAAGTAAGACAAGGGTTTCCTCAAGCACGCCTCTGGGTGCTTGAAAGGCACTTGACGTTACGGAGGAAATTACTAAGCGGGTATTATTAGCCATATTACACAATGATTGAGCTTGGGAAATCAAAGGTTGGCCAATCAAAATATCTCTTTGCCTCCAGATCCTCCTCCTCTATTAAGCCTGACATTTGCACACACATGACCCAACCTCCGACTGATTTGGAAGGGAGGAAATTAATGAGATCTTTTGTCGGAGGGAGAAGAGTTGCGTGGGCAGGTGGAAAATTTTGAATGAAAGTTGAGAAATTATGAGTTGCGAGAAGAGTCATGATGATGTGGTTCAACTCAAGAGATTATTTGAGGAAAAAGAGAAATCATAAAGTATAATATGGACTTTACACTCTCTCCTTGAAGTCGGTCTCCACTCGACATACAAATAGAGGCTCCAAGCGATGATGAGGGTCGTCAAGCAAATGATTGAAATAAATTGGATTGCATCTTTTTTCCTGTTGGAACTCTGCCACCACCACACCGAGACGAAGACGTACCAAAGATGAGCGCATCTTGTTTACTTCAGAGATAGAGATTTTCACTTGTGTAAAGTTGACATGCAATTTTCACATGCACACTTCGTGTGTGCTCCACGAATGAAACTGCTGAATCCCCAAAAAATTCGGGTTCTTCGGTACACACAGAGAGCGAAAAAAATCATTAATTTGCGAACACTCACTCCTATTTGTGTTGGGTGAAGATGGAAAGCGGAGATATTTTTAGAATGAATGACTGCAGAAACACCGGTGTCGCCGTCTTTTTTAGAGGAATGTTGCGTGAGTGTTGTTTTGCAGGCCTTGAGCTCAACATTGGTGAATAGTCGTGTGGGCTTTTTTTAAGCACATTTTGTTTTGCATTTTAAAATAGATAATATAAATCTCATTGTTTTTTTTTGGCATGAGAGAACTGAAATTCTGGGGTCACACAATGAAATATGTTGTGTGCGTCACAATAGCAAGTGTGTCTGATGATTCGCTTCAATCCGTGAATCCTGTTCCACTCGAAATTTCCATTTGAAATGCGACTCCGAGAATCTGGGTCACGTTCTATGTATGATACGTCGCAAACAGAGCCAGGAGGAGCGCACATGTTCTTCCAAGCCTTCAAGAATAAAAAGTTCAAGAAAACTTTCCGAGAGGAAAAAGTTTCATATGATGTTTAATATGACCCCACACATGAGCACGGTGATCATAATTCATCAATGTTACAGGCGTTTTTAACGACTCCCAAAGAGCTCATAAAGTTGACGAGGTACAAGGATTAAAAAGAGAAAAACACATTTTCCATCACCCACCACGACCCAAAGCGACTTCCTCAAAATATGATAAAAAAAATATTTCAAGTGTGAAATGTGGCTCATTGGAATGATAAATATGAAATATTTTCGATCCCGATTTCTCAAGACGGATCGCTGCACTTTCAAAAAATAAGGCAATTATAAAAAAGAGAATGAGCTCAAGGGTGAACGACGTTGATTCTCCTTCGGACTCTTGTTGTGGGATAAGAAATCTCTCGTCAAATGTACGGAATATCGCACATGATCCGATCTAAAAGGATCACATCTCAAGAAAAGCTGGGATATGCCACTCTCCTTTGGAAATTGGCTTCGAAAACAGGTCTCGACTCCAATTCTTCCCTTTTCATTCTTCTCGAATGTGATTGAATTTCACGTTTTCTTGTCAGAAAAGGACGAGGGCTCAATGTAAGGAGACTGTGTACTTGATCCAATTCCTGCCATTTCCTTTTCCCCCAATTCAGTCTCTAAAAAGGAATCTAGCAATTCGTCTTGGGGAAAATACGTAATATATACGTAATTGTGAGGCTGGTAATATTTCGAAAGGAAAAACGTCAGCAGCAGAGCGTTTTGGAAGAATAGCAAGCTATAAGAATGAGTGAGGGATGACGAATCCTAGTCTATGTTTGACTCGTTGCTCCTACTCAAAAAATCTTATTGCGAATGCATGAAGAATGGAGTGAAAGCTTTCTCGCTCCGAGAGAAAGCCGAGCGTAATGGAATTTTTCTCAATTTCTCAGTGTTTCACTGTGCCTTCTCACTGTCTCCAGCGCTGTTATTACCAAAGTTCGCTTTTTTCTCACTATCACCGAAAACAGTTCGTCGTTTGACCTTTTCGGAGAGACACTCTAGTGCGGGCCGTTTTTTCTTCCGCCTCGCCGTGCCTAGCACCGACAATACGAAAGGATTTTCCAGAGCTTCGGCTTTTGTCTCTGTGTTGAGCCGTAATCAAATAGAAAGTTTGATTGAATCTCACTCTCTGCAAAAACTATACATAAATGATACGAACGAGAGGTTGGCAATCAAATTGGGTTTATTTCACTTTACTCACGTGAGTACCCTTTTAACAATAGGCAATAATATCGTTTTTCATGATGATGCTAAAGGATTAGAGTAGTTTTATTTGCTCTTTAAAAACCGGGGATGAGATGTGTTTCAAGGGTGACCTTCATCAAAAGCAGAGGACATCGAAGCTTATCTTCACGAGCGGAAAAATGGAGTAAAGTTTTTTATGTGGGCATCTCTCGTTTTTTGTACCGTTAACTTCCGCTCTGAAAACTTTATCTCTTGGTCACCAACTGGATGATGATAGAGAGTGAAACCCGGTTGAGATGATAAATCGCCGTTCCTCCCGTTCTATTGTTGGACTCACAGCGTGTGACATTGTGAAAGGCGAATGAAGGTCGATTTGGTCATCAAGCGGGACTGGGACCACCGCCGAAAAATAGCAACCCATAAAAAACGGGTATCTCCTACCCGAGTAGAGCTGCAGCGTGTCTAGCATTTCGCAAACTGCATTTTGTGTTCCACCGCACACATAGCTGGAACACACGCCTCATTATGCAATACTCCATTATTTCTATACAGAGTCATGTATAATTTCTACATTTTACTGGAAAATGGCAGAGAGGCATCATATGACTTTGAGAAAGCAAAGTAAAAGAAAGTACCGCAACCGAGTCACCTTTTGGTGGATGGGAGCTCAAAAACTTTCTCCACGAAGCATAAAGAGAAAGCGAGTGTTCCCAAGCTGTACTCGCTTGGCTTCGCTGTGGTTTTTTTTTGCACAAACACACCACCATGCTGAAAAGGTTTAAAAATGAATCTGTATAGCGCTATATAGCAAACGACACGAATGGGAGAGAGTAATAACCTTTTTTTCGTATCTCGCAAAAAAAGCTGGAGAAAGGGAAATGGATGTGGGGAACGGGAGTCCTGGAAAAAGGATCGATATTTTTGTACACTTCGTCGGTTCTCATCGCGAGCATGCTTTCACTGCTTCTCTCTCTCATCGGTGTTGGCATTCATTTCCCTTGTTTTCTCTTGTATAAGGTTTTTGCAAAAACATCATCGTCCCGAGTTTTTGCCAAGTAAAGAAGTAAAGACTAACAATCATTTTGTTAGCACAAAAGCTGCGAGAAAATGTTTTGTTTGCTTTCCTTCCAATTTCCTAAGCTTGTTTTGAAAGACGAAGAAAAACATGAGGTTTACTCCAACTTTTGGAGAAAGTGAGACAGCGTGTGGGGAAACGGCTTAGAGATGACGAGAAGGATATGATTTTGATGTTTTTTGCGTGGAAGCGAAAACGTGAGAAGAATGCGAAACGCTGAGGTTGTTGTTGTGAAAAGAAAGAAGCTCGAGTTTCGACAAAATGTATTCAATAAAATAATGTTATTTAGTGTAAAAAAAATGAGTTGTGTTGTATATCCGCGAAAAAAAACTTTTTGTTCGTGTTGCTAGCTCTGGAAATTGAGTGACTTTGAAAGGGGGACGAAAGGTGAAAACAAAAACGAGCAAAAAACTTTTTTTCCCTGAAACTGAAGCCTGATACATGATATATACAGTGCTTCAATCATTCTTCAGAGAAAGGTATGTATATGTAAAAGGAAAAGTTGTCGATATTAGAACCGGCTTGTGCCTTTGAGCTTTCACCTAAAAGCAGACACCCGGAACGAGAGCTCCGGAGAGCGCCAAGATGTACAACTCTCTGGAATGCCGCAGTGCGATGAAAGTGACCCTGGAAAAGTGCACACGCCTGGCACTGCCACTAAACTGATTTGATTTCGCTATCATCAGAGAAAAAGAAAAGCATTAAAAAATACAACATTGTCTGTCGATACGCGTATGATATCGCTTTGTTGTTTTTTCGAGAACTCAATTTACTTCTCTGACGCATCTCATCATCCTCGAAATGTACGACGCAGATTCGCTTTGAGTTCAGCAGCAACTTTCACGAAAAATAAATTGAATATGTGAAGAGCACGATAGGATGATGATGCGAGACACAATCTTGAATTGGCAATCTCTTTGTGTGCAGAGGTGTGTTTTTTTCAGATCAATATAGTTGGTGAAAGACGTGTCTCACGGGGCTTGGCACGGGGCCCGGTTTTGGAAATGATGTAAAATGTTGCATTTCAAGAGGCTCATTGTCATATATTATTTTCCCTTTTCTTTGTGAGTTACAGCCAACTGCTTTTTCTCGCAGTGATTGCCAAGCAGAAAATGGCGTACACACACAATAGGTGCATTTTGAACGGTTGTATAACTTATCAACAACATGAACACTCAAAGTGACAAGCCATTTTATCTCTGACATTGCAATGAAGTATTTATTTTGTTCTCGGCAAGAGTGAAGGACACCCCGGTTGCCCCGAGTCAAGGCTGTACAATTCGTTAAAGGTAAAAAAAAACAAGGCTTACCTTGAGTCGGAGATGAGAATGGCTGTGGAGATGAGTGTTTTTTGGCAATTCTACGAATATTTCGAATGCCATGATGCCAACAGCGAGAGCGCGTGAGAAGTCTGTCCCTGTCACTTAAGTCCATTTACAATGTCAATAGGAGCCCCAGTGTTTCGCTTGTTTAGTAGCCAGAAAAATGCCCCAGGAGACTAGACTCCATTTGGTGAAATAAAAGTGCTTTTCCTCACATCCCATCACATTCGGAGAGTAAAATCTCCCTGGGAAAAAATGGTGGCTTGATGACGCTTTTTTCGGTTGATTTTTCATAAAAGCTTTATAGCATGTACAATATATGTATTATACTTATCAGTAGTAAATTGAAAGAAAACAGTTCGACGAATGTTAAGCAACCTTTTAAAAGCTAAAAGCCTTTTCTCTTTCATTTGATGTAGATATCAGAGATCATGAGTCGGGAAATGGATATTCCGGTGCTTGATGCGAAGAAGGCCTGCGAGGTTTTTCTTCGTCGCTTCCGTCGCTGTCCTGAAAATCCTCGAATGCCCCTCGACGAGTGGAGACTTCTCCTTTGGATCGAAGCCCTAGGAGAAGACTACGAAGACGTGGCCGGTACGTCTAATCAATAATTTCTCTGATTTTCTTCGATATATTTGCCTCAAGCGAAGCTCTTGACTTAACATGGCACGTTATATTATTGCAGAGGTGATCTACATGAAGTGGAGGAAACTTCGGTACCGTCACCTCGCCCTTCCGGAAGCCAAGCTGAACATGCTCCGTAGCTTGCACAAGCAGTACCAACTCGCCCTCATCACCAACGGACCTTCCGCCTCTCAGTGGGAAAAGGTAGGCGATTGGACTTGATAAGCACTAGTTTTGATAATCCCTGTTTTGCTGTGTGATGATGAAATGATGATGATGATGCTGATGATGTCGCTACAATTATTGATTGTTGAGTGTTTTATTTGTCAACTGATGATGACACTGTATTACGATGATGAGTGAGTGTTCCTTGATTTGATATACTACACAATTTTTCTTTTGTTTTGCCACAACACAAAAGACACGACGTTTTAAAGAAAATGTAAGGAAAAACAATCATGATTTTGATATGATGTGTGTGTCTCCTTATATGCGTTATATGTGCTAGTGAATGAGACGAGTAGAGAAATGCGATCATGCAAAATCCCTCTCTGAATGAGTCTCACTGTGTCTATGGCCAGACAACGTCTTCTCTCGCGGATTTGACGAGATTGAGAATGCGTAATGCAAATTCATGTGCCTCTGAACAAAGAAAATGATGTATATATATATTTTTTTAAATGGTGGTATATATTGGTGGTGGTGTGTAGGTGTGTGCTGTCACCCAAAAATGTGCCAGTGTCTTCTACTTCGCCCTGTCTCCGGTGAAGGAAACCAATTTTTAAAAAAAGATTTGTGAAATTCCTTGTGAACATGGAACTACTACTCCTCGAAAACTGTAAAAAAAAACTCTTGACATTGACATTCTAACATTTGAGAGACACGAAAACATATTGCACAGCCACAAACTTGTGTGACATCCGAATTTACACACGCGCGTCTGTGTGGTTGCGTGTGTGCGTGTGTGTGACATTTGTCAGAGAAGGCACAAGCTTGACAGAGAAAAAGAGAGCAAAGTAAAAAATGAGTAAGTTTCCTCAAACATCAACCTCAAAACATTAAGTCACGCTCTTCTGCTCTAAATCTAAAGAAACAGAGAAATCGTCACAAAGCATTCCAATTCTAAACGATAAGGTTTTATTATCCATTATGCGTCGGTTTGTATGTATTGTATCTTTATTTTTCTTTGCGTTGTTATAAGTCTTTGGTTTTTGTGATGACTGTGAAGCAGGATCACTTAATATCTCAAATATTATGTATTTATGCTATATGATATTAGTAGTGATCCTGGTTCCAGTTTTGTCATACTTGTAAATACTGTGAATATACATTATAGTCAAGGTGTAATATTAATGTGAATGCAAAAATTTTGCAAAAAATGAATTTTCTATGAACTTTACACTCCTCTTCTCGAATCATGCTAACAATGACTTTTCTTTTTGTTTCTACCACCCAACCTGTGTGACCACCCACCTCGCCGATTTAGATCCGAGAACTGAAGATAGCAGAACACTTTGACGTGATCGTCGTCAGCGGGGACCTCAAGTGGGAGAAGCCCCAGCCCGAGATCTTCCACCGAGCCACCGCGAAACTCGGGGTGGAGCCCTTCGAGTGCTTAATGGTAGGGGATAAGTTAGAAACAGATATCGTAGGTGGGTTTCGCGCAGAAATAGGAATCACAATGTGGGTCCTCCCACCCGAGGGGGCTCCCGCAGAGAAGCCCAATCCTCCTCCAGACTTTGTCATCCAGGACGTTCTCGAGCTTCCAGGGATCCTGCAATCCGGTAAGGAGAAGGCTAGGTCCAAGGGACTGCGGGCCAGTGGGAAAGGCTCAAGCTCAGGTGCGTGTTCCTCCAGCGGAGCATCCACCTCTGCGGGAGGCGGCAGCCCGTCGACTGAGTCCCCAACTTCTGGCGCTGTTGGAGGAGCGGCCGCGGCTAAAGTTGGACAAGCTTCGACTGAAGAAGAATGACGACTTCGTCATCCTAACCATCACAATAACCGCTTCTCCCCTCATCGCTTATCATCCCTACCACCACCACCGGACGACTAAGCTCATCTCCTTACACAGACATATTATTACAGTATAAGAAGAGTGGATACGAAGGCAGTACTTGTTTTTAGGTACTTCAGATAACTTTGGCCAGTATAGTCTGTGAACCGTTATGTAGCAGACTTGTCTCAACTTAAACATACGTCTTCGGTTAAGTACATATTATACGATACAACCTGTCAATTATTGTCAAAAACGCGGTATTATCATCAAGTATGCCGAGTTTACTCTATATTACATAATAATATAGATTACACACAACGTTGGAACCTTGAAATGATCTTTCCTCACGGGAAAGTTAGATGTACATTACACTTTAAACTTGTAAATTACACACATGAAAATCGAGAGATTTTGTACATATTCGTCTACAGATATATTTTATGAGAAAAATGACAAGAGCACAATCGCTTTCATATACACACTTTTTATTTTTCAAGAAAAAAAAACGAGAAAAAAAATACAAATTAAAGGAAAAAAATTAATATAATTGAACGAATTTTAAAAAGTGTAAATATAGAAAGGAAAACTGACCATTTGTTACTGAAAATTAACACGGAAAACCTTTTCGATAAGACTTTGCCAACTTATCAACAACATAATACTACGATCGTATTCTAAAAATTTACTGTTTCCAAATTTTGAAAGAATTATTTCTCACTAACATTACTAATATTTAGTAACTGTAGCACATTTAGGAATATCGTAATCGTACGTTTGTCTCATCGGTTTTTGCGCAAAGTATTTTTACGGCAGCTATAGGGTTGCAATAAAGAAGTAGGTATCTACACAGAGAAATAGGTCAGGAGAAAACTGATTATTAAAAACCTTGTGATAATTAACTTTAGAGGTTTCTACTAATTTTTACTAACAAACTGTAAAGACGCATAATATTAAGGCGAGAAAAGTATTTGATGACTACCGTATTCGCGAGAGAAAGTGGTCACTTGATGGGGATAGTGTAATAATACCTGTAGATATAAAAAATTGACAATTGGTTAAAAAATGGTGATGGGAAAAATGAAAAGTTGATGTATAAAAGTGGCAAATTATTGTGAGTGTTTAATGTGATATACACGACACAGAAAGAGAAAGTAGAGGAAATTCGGAGTTTGCGAGATTTGTATTGTTGGCGGAGCGTCGTAACTGTAATACGTATTGGTCTTCCAAGCGTGAAATAAGGCTTTTTGGAAGTTGTGTTATTATGGAAGATTATCCCAAAGGAAAGTTGAAAATGTTCCCCGATCGAAATGTGGAAATCAACGGAAAACACACTTCCCTCAAAAAAATTTGTGCTCTGAACCGCTCAGACTCTCCGGCCTTTCTTGGTACTGCTAAGAATTACTTTTGTAACGGTTTAGAGAATTAGGAAAGGGAGAGAAGCTGAGGGCATTTGACTGACTCGTTGTAAGGGCCCATTTAGAGAAGGCAAGATGAGGAGAGCGAGAAAGGTTTAAAAAATACGACTTTCCCCTTGATGGACTGTGTTTTCCGACTTTTGTAATTTGACTAAAAACTGTTTGATATAAACTACACTATTCGGTATAAAAATCAAAATCTATACTAATTATAGTCGAAATTGCCAAGAAAGCTAGAAAAAATCCTCATCAATATCAAGTCTTCAATGATTTGTTTTCAAGCATAACTCAATTACATGTTTCTTTTTAATTTTGCAGCAAAAAGACTTCAGGTTTTTCAAGTGTGTAAAAAAAATGCTCACTTCAAGCTGCTAACTGCTGAAATGCAATTACGCAACTACATGAAAGCTTCCTAAATAATCTTCACCACGTTATGCTAGTAAAAATACTTAAAGTACGTTTTTTCATGCAGTAGTTTACTATGATATGAGATGTACCTGTGCACAAGAACTCAGCGAAGAAGATGAAAGCTCTGTGAAGAGGAAGATCTCAAAATGTGCGTCACATTTCCCTACATTGTGCAACTCACACTCGCAGTCTTCGTTTTCATAAGCAGCAGAGAAATCATGAGTATAATAATACATAGTTATCTGTACCAGCAACTTTTCAAGTGATTTACTATTGTGTTGCGGAGAAGCCGTCTTCTCACGACAATCAAATGATATATATATTATTTTTAATGGTATTACCGTAGTGTATACAAAGTGAAAGCAAAAGTGAAAGTGTGTCTCACACTGCCACTCTCTCATCTAAGTTTGTAGTAGTCCATATATTATTATGTAAACGCGCTGCCAATTATTGCATTACACAATTGTATCTTCTCATTGTCCGTCGTGTAGTACTACATGACTCAGTTTATACTTAAGGGACTTGATTGATGTGAGACATTTTTCGAGGATGCAGAGAAAATACTGAATAAAGATATAAAAATATGACTAATTAGCTAATTATTCGTGCATATATTGTCACAGGCTTTTGGGGTGGATTGGTGGGTGCATTGACGCTAGGGGTGTTCGTGAATGTACATATCATCATCATGGAAACTTGACTGCTAGAAAAAATCTAAGTTCCCGACGTGATTAGTCATCTCATTGTCAAAACAAAATCATCATCAACCATTTATTCATGCTTTCAAAAATATTTTTAGTAACCGTAAACCGTCATTTGAAGCTCTGAAAATCACGTAACATACTCATCTCGAACTGCGACTGAACGGATCCAGATCGGGTTTTTCGCTGATATTCGTGTAGTGGATAAGATGGCAGAAGGTCAAGCTCCAGGGATCCTCAACATTGGTGTGGTCAACGCCCCACGTCCACGGGTCCGTGATATCAATCCTCGGAACA
The DNA here is from genome assembly GCA_027743745.1 of Alloscopus bannaensis. Classification (NCBI taxonomy): domain Eukaryota; kingdom Metazoa; phylum Arthropoda; class Collembola; order Entomobryomorpha; family Entomobryidae; genus Alloscopus; species Alloscopus bannaensis. The sequence goes on along the minus strand of JAHZMW010000860.1, from coordinate 10,943 downwards.
ACCTCCGTCGTTATCGGTATTCATCCGCACAGAAAGAGCGAGCGTTGGCACTCCTGGATCAGGTCACAAAATTCCCATCACACAAAGCTCACGCGCCTTAGACCCTCGACCTGATATAATTGACCATGACGGTTTTTTCCTTTCTGTGGATTGCAGGGATTGTCTTGCCGTCGTGTGGCACGCCTTATCTCACCCCACTGCTCCTCCGGCACCATTTGGCGGTGGAAGTACCAAAGGGAGCAGCGACAAATCCGGGCCCGCAATATAGCCAACTTCCGCGCTCGCCTGTGACATCGTGAATTATAATTATGACTATATTGATTGTTATGTGAAACGCGTACTCTCCATGAAATTGTATTTTCTGCGTATTTACTCCATCTTTGGAAACTTCAAAAATGTACAAAAATAATAATGATATTGTTGCGCTTTGTTAAAAAAATGTGTACGGTCTGCTTTTTTTCTAGAAACAAGATTTAGCCTCTAAAAACGTTTTGTATGCAAAGCAAATGCAATTTTTTACTATGAAACATTACTAATTGTAAGAGCATGGAATATTGTACATCATTTTGGATTATTTTTGATAAAATCAACACCCGCGTCTCCTTTTGGTGCAGGCTTGTCTTCGGCGGGAGCAGGAGTGTCGGCGTAGGTCCTGTGACGACCACGCAGATGTCGAGTGCATCTTCGCAGTGAACGCGTCGTCCCAAGCATTTAAAAGCTTATGCAAATTGGAAAGTTGCTGCACAACACTGTATTCAAATGTTCAAACTTTTTGAAGTATAATAAAGTAGGATGAAATTGATCAGATTAAATTTCATACGTTTTCGTTACAAAATTGCATCCGTCAATCTGTCAATTTCAACAATATAAAAGCACAACTTATAAAGTTTTCGCTATTTGCCATTCGCATAAAGTCTTTATTGTTCACCTTCGAAAACTCGTATGATGAATCATGCATCATGAATGACCATGGCAAAATGAGGAACAATTCTAAAAACATCATAGCAGGAATAACCGCAAGACACCGTGTGCTACAAGAATGACGAACCACAAGATAAACGCAGGCGTTAGATTGTGATAGACCATCTTCAGCGAGGAGCAGGAGAGGTAAATTAGGGCGAACCACATCGTTTTCTGAAGAGCGTCTACCAAACTGCTTGAGATTGTTCCAAAGGCCAACGATATGAAACCGAAAAAATCCATGTTCCCCTCGTACCAAAGCTCTGGGTACGCACTGCCAATTTGAAAGACAAAGACAAAGCAACAGAAAAGGACGGCCCAGGAGATAATGTGGTATGAATTGGCGATTCCGTGATACGCTGTTCGGAACAAAGTGACGACGATGGTCCACTCCAAGGCGAAACTGGCGCTGTCCGCTAGCGCCCAGAAAAAGTCCCAAAAGTGTGTGCAGACTGTCATAGCGTTCCCCATTGTTTTAGGATTGATTGAAATATACACTTTAGAATTCTTAGGAATTGACGTTTTTGAAAATAGAAGACTACCCCACTAAGAAAACCAGCAGGTCTCGTGGTGCTATTTTCTTTTCTATTGACACAATACAATGTTGTCTCCCACTGCACCACATCACCACGGAATGACTATTTACAAACTCCAAGTCAGATCCATTTTGTACTCACATAACCTCAAATGTTTCCTTGCCAGTCAGAAACGATACGATTTTCAATTCAAACCGTGCTTATATCCAACAAACTATAACATATATATGTTGATCGTATTTGTAACTAACATTTTATTGAACAACATTGTTGCACTCTCGTACACTTAATCGCATTGCATTCATTAATTATATACGCTAAACTTTTTACACTACTAACAAAACTCGGTCAATGAAATCCACACCTCTCTGAGCAAACTATTTTCTTTACAGTTTTAGTGCACCCGGTGAGTCAATCATTGTGCTGGCATGATTAACAGAGAAAATAAGTCTGACTAGAAAAATTGTAACCTAATGATCTTCATCAGGGTCGGCGGCATACTCGCTTTTCTTCATTCCAGTGCCAACCTTTCCGTGTCGCCTCTCCCACAGCAGCCGATGTTTCTGTTTCATGTACGCATCAATTACGGTGTGTTTAGCTCCAAGATCTCCATCTATGTTGAAATAAAATCATGTCATATATTTTCTTTCGCTTATGTAGATTATCATTTATTTATGACAAGGTCTTGTCAAAAACTGAGCAGTTTCGACAAAGAACTCACATTTGGCGAACCAATTCGCAGCTGCCTCTTCATACGCATCTTTCAGTGGAAAACACCTCTGATGATCCGGATACTCCTCTCGAACGCAGTCATCCATTCTGTAGCGAAGAATAGATATGATTTCCGAGTCCACAGCCCTATCTCTCTTGTACTGCTGATCAGCCTCGTACATGCAAGCAATGTCATCTGTGTAGCACTGGTCAATGGTAGGGACTCGACGAAGCTTCATGTGATACCACGGGTACTCCTCGCGGTTGGGTGACACAATTTTCTCTGTAATAAGTCACACCACAAATTCCAGCATTACAATTGCCAATTAGTAAATTATTGCTGATAAAAACCTCCGCTCCGTCACCCAGTAAGACCTTTTGAATCTTCGTCATATATGTAGTTTAACCAATTCCTTACCACGGAACCATGTCACAGGTCCATCAAACATGTTATAAACAGCGTTATTTATCCGTTCCAAAACATTTAACTTCCGATGGTACGGATGGACACCTTCAAAAGCGTCAGGACTCTCTTCCGCCATTTCGTCGGCAATATCTAGAAATAGAAACCAATTCAATGAATCACATCACCAATTTACAATTTATCATACACAACCCGAGACGAGACACAAATTATTCACAAATTTTCCATCTATTCTTCTACCGGTTCTTCACCATTAAATCACAAAAAAACTAAACTATAACTAAACTAAACAAGCAAGCAGCACACGACAAATTAACTAATCATTTAAAATAAAATCGGCTTACCCTTTCAAAACGCTTTCCAGCAAATTTCTCTAAAAAAATTCAAATTTGCAGGATTTTGTCAACACACGCCTGCACAAAAACTAGATAGCAGATAAACAAGTGCAAAAAATCATATGAAAACAAAGAATTTGAAAATACCGCCTCCTCCGTCGCAAGATGTAGGCTTACTGGAGGTACAACTTTGTTGACATCGCTTCAATTTTCAAGCATTCAGCCAGTTTAGATGTAGTGGATAGATGTCGCTTTTGACATAAAGACTAGCAGGAGTAGTTCCTCAATCTTATCGTCGATAATATGTATCTCAACTTGAGATTCTCACTTATCGAAGATCATTCCTGAATCTGGAGTAAAAGAACCTGGCAATGTGAAGTATGAGCAAATACTGGAGCAGAAAATCAGAAATAATTGCAAGAGGAATTGCACACAAGGCGATCAACAAAAGGACTGCAAACAGTTTGAGAATAATTTTTAAAAATCAAGCTTTGAATTACAGTAATATTTTGCGAATTTATAATGCGATTAAAGCGTAAACTTACTTGTCGCAAGAATTTTGCCATCAGCAATTTCGATAACTATTTCGATCACAGGGATGCCTGTAGATACTATGAAGGCGTGCAGGGCCAGGACAGTGGTCCCAATAACGAGAAGAAATGCCACTTGAATTGCTAGCAACATCGGGTGTCGGGGTTAATTTTACGACGCGGGTTAAATTCAGTGATTACGGTCAGCTACAATTATCGACGTTCGAAGCTAAACGAATGTCTTAAATGTTAAGATTTAATGTATTTCTTTTTAAAAAAGTTGTGGCTTCTCCGCAATAACTCTGGTGGATCGTTGTACCAAAGAGATGGCAATTTATGTCAGAGTTTAAAGAGTAAATGCGAAGAAAGCAATGAGATGGAAGCTTTTTTAATGTTACCTATGAATTTGATTTCCGTTTTGTTCAATTTCTAAATTATCGATCATCATCTTAAAGGGTTGTAGGGCTCCATTTCCTCTCTTTTTTGTATGTACCTATAGAGTGCCAAATGGTGTATGATGTGATCACTCCGGTTTACTCGAGAATGAATGATGCTGTGAAAGCACAATAGGAAGTAAAAGTATGGTGAAAGTGCTCGAGCTAATGTTCAATTTGGAGAGTTTATCAAATTAGGTAAAGGAGAATGATTCAATGTTTGACTGGTGGCTCGGGGAAAGTGCGCTGCTCAACTCGTCAACGTTGCACAGAGCAGACAGGAGATCTTTGGTTTACCAGCATGTTACGGAATCAGTGCCTGCTTGACTTTTGTCATGTTTTTAGTGACTATCTTTCAAAAATTTCATGATCTAATGTTTTCCACGAAGATTCAGAATATAAGCAGTGCAAAGAGACACATTTATGGGTGTGAACTCTATTTCTCACTATACACCTATATAAATACAGAAGATAGTAAACTGGTATGCATTTTAGGGGTAAGTATGTTTGTCATGAATATTGTACGCGTAATATTACCCATCTCTGGAAAACGCTTGTGGAAAAGCTGAAGCTCCGTAATAAACTTTTGTAATCATTTGAGATAATTTAGTGATTCTGATCACAATAACAATTAAAGGTTAATTAGAAAAATCACTGTTCATATAACTAGATAGTATGTTTGTATTGTTTGAATACGTTATAGGAATAATACGTAGCAATAGTATGCAACGTTTTAGAAGTTGCACGTGATGAATTACCCTTTGGATGTTGCTGGCGTAATACATCTCTGCCAGAGATCCTCTGCCCAATGAATATAAATATTATTTTATGTGATGCTCTTCGACTCAAGGATTGGCATCCTATGTGTGCTTACACGCTTTGTTGCCGGCGACAGATCCAATGACTGCATTTTTTATGTTGTGGTGAATCACAGAGAGCATACGCCAAGAAAAACAAGCCATTGCCTCAGCACTGGTACAAGGTGACCATGAGGGCGATGCCTGTAAGCCTGCTAAATACTAGTTATTATCGTCATGTTGTTGGTCAGTCATATTTTGACCAGCTACACGTTCAGATCATACTCACAGGTAAAAGCCAATCCTTCGGACTATAGGATGTATATGGTTGGCCTGTTTTTGGCCACTCTTCTTCTGATATGGTACTGGAGAAAGTCACACAAAGCAAAGAGACCTAACGGATTGAAAGAACTACCAGGGCCGTGGGGGCTTCCTTTCCTGGGCAATGCGCTGCAATTGGGCAGCTTTCCCAATAAGCAAATGTGCAAATGGAGTGAGAAATATGGGAGTCTTTTTCAGACCAATCTTGCTGGTCAACAGTGAGTACACTCTTGAATTCCCTATCAATTCATTAAACATAAATGAAGATTTACGTTTATATTGTTTGAGTAGAGTTGTGGTGGTTTCCGACCCAAAATTGGCGAAAGAGATGTTTTCCTTGGACGTTTTTTCCGGTCGACCTCACCTCGCGGAATTTGACATTTTCGAGGATGAGCCTGGCTTGGGAATCATCAACTCTGAGGGCGAGCGTTGGGAGAGCCAGCGTCGTTTTTTGCTGAGACAACTTCGTGACTTTGGGTTTGGCAAATCTGCAATGGAAACTCTGATCATGGACGAGTTGAATGAGGTGCTCGATCGATTTAAGGCGCAGGTGGGAGAATCGGTGACGAAAGTCAAGGAGACTTTGCGCTTGGCCGTGGTCAACTCGTTGTGGATGATCTTGACCAACACCAAGTTCAAGATGGATGATCCTGCGCTTAACAAATTAGTCGGAAACACTTCAGAGTGAGTTGACATCATGAATGAGAATATATTCGTGTAAATTGTCACTCGGTCTTGTATTCATTTTTTTTTGCTGAGAAGTTATGAGTTGTAATATTCTCTGCAGTGTCTTTAACGATGTGATCGAAAGTGGTGGTCTCCTCTTCTTGTTCCCCTGGCTCAAGTACATAGCTCCACGTTTGAGTGGCTACACTGCTGTCCGTCGGGTTCTGAAGGAGAATGAGGAGCTCATGAAGAGTACTGTGCAGCAACACCAGGACTTTGACGAGAATAACTTTCGGTACAAACAATTTTAAAACTGAAAAACCCGGAGACGTTTTATATAGAGACATATATAAATATGTTAATACATAATAATATTGTTAACATTTGAAACAGGGACTTCGTTGACAAGTATTTATCCGAGGTGAAAAAGACGACAGATCCGAAGTCAAGCTTTCATGAAAGAAATTCGGCAGGTATGAATAAACGCGGTGAAGTTTCACTCCCACACCTCGTGTATTCTTTGCAGTCTCCCACTAAAAAACAGCTTGAAAATTCTGTTCACTCTTTCCAAATCTCCAGATATGTATGCATTCCTATGATTTTAACTTTTCAAGAACGTCAACTGATTGCGGTCTTGTTCGATTTGCTCGCTGCCGGCAATGACACCACTTCTACAACAATTTCATGGACCCTGGTCTACCTCTGCAAGTTGCCAGAGATTCAAAAAAGACTTCAAGAGGAAATCACACAAATTACTGGAAACACCCGCCAAGTCTCAGTGGCAGATAGACCAAAGTAAATTAAAATGTCTTAACTATTAAGAATTTACCTTCGTATAATAAGGTTTAAGCAACGCTGTCTTATGCAGTATGCCGTATGCTCAAGCAATCATGGAAGAAGTCCTTCGTCACTCTTCCATCGCACCGGATGGAGTTCAACACACGGCCTTAGCTGATACAGAATTTCGCGGCTACCACATTCCCAAAGGGGCATGGATCCAGGCCAACCTCTACTATATCCATCACGATCCCAAAATTTGGGGGCCAGACGTGGAGGAGTTTAGACCAGAAAGGTTTCTCACTCCGGAGGGAACTTTTCAGAAGAACGAAAACCTCCAAGCCTTCCAAGTTGGGAGAAGGTACGTCTGGAAATAATGAATTCGTTTGGTACGCACACAAAAGAGTTCGCGAGACAACTTTTTTTACAATTGCACATTGTTTTCTTTCTGTAGGCAATGCGTTGGAGAAACTCTGGCTCGAGACACATTTTTCTTATACATGACCAACATTTTCCAGCAGTTTTCCATCAGGTTTGACTCAAACCATCCGGAACCCGATTATGACACCGTGGTAGGCTTCCTGAGGAATACGAAGCCATACCATGTGATTATGACTGATCGCCTTTCATCGTGAATGGAAATGAAACCATTGGTAAACGCGATTTGAATGTATCGAAAAGAGTTTCTCAATAATATTCATAATATTCTTCAACAGTATATACAGTTTAGTCTACAGTCCAATGACTGAAGATTGCTTTGTTGAATTTATGGTATTTACTAGGAACAATATATGAGATGCAAGTTTTCATAGCGTGTTTTGCGAGACTGGATTTGCGAATAAAATGTCAAGACGCAATTGTTGAAGAGATGTCGTTGTAGTATATAAGATGTCGTCATTTTATATACAAATATATATGTACATAGGTTCATCTAGGCTCATATCTATAGGTTCATATAGGCAGAAAATCTCTTACGGCGAAGTTCTTCGTGTCATTTGCGATGCATAATATGGTGAGGATTTTGCTTTACACTTTTTAATTTGAAGAATTTTACACATGTCAGGTTTTATGCAATCTGTTCCGTCAAGCATTGGAAAGGAATTGTAGAATAGAGGCTTTATGTCCGGTTCCCTTTTTTGCTTTTATATTCAGATTATATTTGTCAGAACAATGTTTTACATGGTACTTCAAATCTTTGCAGTTATGGGGCAATCAGCGTTTAATAAAAAAATAGCATGTTTGTAAACCTTAATTAAGTTACGGACCTAACGAACAGAGAATTACTCTCATAGTCAGTGTGCAGTAATTGCATACTATAAATTATTTTTAGTGAAAAGTCTTATTGTTTTTACTCCAGTGATTTAAGAATTAATTGAGTACTAACAAAGATTGCATAAGTTCGTAATTTTCATTTTTTGTGTGATTGTCGAAATTTGTAAATTTTGCTTCGAAGTCAAACCACAAATTCACGCACATACTTTGTCTTTCTGGATCTTTTGCTTCAAAAACAACCTGTGCGAAGTGGTTAGAGATTTGCTCTTATATTATATTATACTCTGTGATGACATTGACGAAATTGAACAATACCAGCAAAAAATGTTTCCAACGGATCTCGAGGAGCGTACTGCATTCACTCATTTTTTGCTCGTTTCAAGGACATTATCATTAAATGGGCATGCATCGTAATCATTATATAATGCCATCCTTACTGCCCAGTAACAATGCTATAGGCATAACTTTTTAGAGAGATTAGCTTCACTCTACTGAGTTATTCGCAGACCAACCAATCCCCCGCATCTTCCAGTTTCAATTTGGGTTTTGGATGTACAGCAGGCATACCTGCTCAGCATCTGAATCGTTTGTGAGCAGAGCAGCAGCACAAAGATCGTTTTAATTTTCCCAAGTCCTGACGAGTAACTCTGCTCATCGTTCTTTAGGCTTACCTTGGTTCAGTTTACATGAGTCCTGTCACGGGACTTTTGTATTATCGTGTGAAACCAATTAATTAGGCTTATTTGCCTCTGATAAACCGTGGTGAGGCGTATATAAATTATGTGCACATTACTGCAACCAAATTAACTCTTATTGAGTCGAGGTACTCAGAGAATGCATGCACTCTTTGCATGTCAGTCGAAGACATAATAAATGCAAATTGGAAAGTCTTTCTTTTGAAACAGTTTTGCAATGGGATTTCCTCTGATTGGGATTGTGATTGCAACCCTCCTGGTCTTTCTTTACTTGCGACGTGGTAAAAAGGCCAAACATGGACTCAAGGAACTTCCAGGTTAATTTTTCTTCCATTGATTTGCGGTATCACTCAAAGATTAGTGTATTTTAATGTATTTCTAATAATAAAACAGGGCCAAGAGGCCTTCCAATCGTTGGGAATATGCTCCAGCTGGGAAAATTTCAGAATGAGGTATTCTGTAAATGGAGCCGAGAGTATGGGGACTTGTACCAAGTGAAATTGGCTCAAAATACGTAAGTCTATCAGAAAAAACGATTTAAATCTAAGACGCATTTAAAATTAAATCATTATATTTATTCCCGTCTTATATACTGTTCACAGTGTTGTTGTCATCTCAAGTCCAAAATTGACCAAGGAAATGTTCTCCAATGACCATGCGTTCACTGGAAAGCCCCAGTTTGACGGTTTTGACGTTTACTTGGACGGACCCGGTTTGGGCATCCTTCAGTCTGAGAACGACTTTTGGGAAGGGCACCGTCGCTTCCTTCTCCGTCAATTGAGAGACTTTGGTTTTGGGAAATCTGTCATGGAAGACAGGATCATGGACGAGCTGAACGAAATTCTCGACAAGTTCAAGGCGAAGGAAGGAAAGCCCGTGACGAAAATGAAGGAAACTCTTCGCTTGGCCGTAGTCAACGCGTTATGGACGATTTTGACGAGTCAAAGGCTCTCTCAAGATGATCCTAAACTTAACAAACTTGCCGCAAACACTTCGGAGTAAAAAACAATCATTATTGTTGAAAAAACTTAATGATTTTTATTACAAGAAGTCAGTGTAAACTCCTAAATTAATTGTCGATGACATTTACTTGTGTAGCACCTTCAACGAAATTATTGAGCAAGGTGGCCTCCTGATTTTTATGCCATGGTTGAGGCACATCATTCCAGAGTTTTCGGGCTTCAATGCAATAAGAGCGATGCTGGATGAAAATAAGGACACATTTGAATCTGTTGTGAACACTCACAAGGCGGAATTCGAGGATGATAGTCAGCGGTGAGCATGACAAGAATCATAAAGCCGTAAAGCGTTATTGCGTTTCTGATATATGTCTGACATTAATTGATAAAACCTGTGCGTTATACTCGTAATAGGGACTTTATCGACATGTTTTTGGGGGAAATGAAGAAAGCTGAAAATGACCCCACATCAATTTTTCACGGAAAGAAAGCAGGTCGACTTATAATAAAGCAATCAATGAATAATAACGTTAGAAGCTACTTCTAGACTGTAATAATGTTTGATTTTCGTTTTCAGAGCGTCATTTGGTGACAGCCCTCTTTGATTTGTTCCTTGCCGGTTCGGAAACAACCTCGACTACTTTGGCGTGGGCTATCTTGTACTTATCCAAGTTTTCTCACGTTCAAAAGAAGCTTCAGCAGGAAATCCTAGAAATCACAGGAAATTCCAGGAAAACCTCTGTGGTTGATAGACCAAAGTACGACTTTTGAATTTTTTCTTTTGTTTGGTGGGAGAAAATTTGAAATAGTAATAATTATTGTTTGACATTTTGTAGCATGCCGTATACTCAAGCGTTGATGGACGAAATCTTCCGATTCTCCTCCATCGTCCCTGACGGAGTTCAACACAGGGCATTGGCAGACCGTGAATTTCACGGGTATCACATTCCAAAGGGTGCATGGCTTCAACCGAACCTGTATTTCATTCACCACGACCCAAAATTATGGGGAGACCCACAAAACTTCCGTCCAGAACGCTTCCTCTCCGCGGACGGAAAGAAATACGAAAAAAGCGAGAATATGCAGGCCTTCCAGATCGGACGGAGACAGTGCGTCGGGGAGACTTTGGCGAGAGACACGATATTCCTGTACTTGACCAACATTTTCCAGCAGTTCAACATTGAATTGGATCCAGCATCGCCGGAAGCTACGCTAGACTGTCCGGTCGGCTTTATAAGGACCCCCAAGCCATACTTCGTGATCATGAAGGACAGACTAACCAAATAACTATAATATATCACATTAATCTCCCGGTTAATGGGATCGTTGAGTTCAGCGCTTTGTATTGTGCTGGTATTTACTATAAGCATGTTTTCCAAAAGACGGCTTTTACATTCAGTTTAAAGTGGGCTTGTTGTATAAAAAACGTGATTTATATGTTGCAAAAATGGACATGCAAATGTACTCTTATTGCTCTCTTTGTTCGTTTGAAGGTCGTTTCATTATGTTGCCACTTGAAGCATAGC